>APFE030737566.1:21515-47469 GCA_000404065.3 Pinus taeda
CTTTCAAGCCATATGCTTAACTTCTTTTCCAAAATACTACCATATAACTTGGCTAAGAGAGGGCTGATCATCATTGTCCGATAATTAGAGGGGTTATTTGTATCCCCACTTTTAAAAATAGGGATAATGAGGCTCTCAGTCCAAGGTTTAAGGAACCCTTGCTTCACTGCTTGATTGAAAGGCTTGTGGATGTGGGGGATGAGGACAGGACCTCCAATTTTTAAGATTTCCGCTTGGTAACCTTCAATGTCCTTAGCTTTCCCATTAGTGAGGTGATTAACCCTAAACTTAATGTCTTCTAAAGAGAAAAATTCTTTCGTTGTGAGCAGGGTTTCCAAATTATCCATGACATTTGGAGATTCATAAAGCTTTTTAAGATAGGAATTCCAATTGTGAAGAGCAATTTTATTATTATCTTTAGTCTTCCTAGTCAAAATCTACCTCCAAAATTTCTTAGGAGCTACCTTAGAGAGGTGTAAGAGATTCTCTTGTCTTTGATGAATGTACTACCTCTTTTTCCTTTTAGTTAGGGCTTTGTATATTTTTATCTTGTCTATTTTAAGAGATTCGTCAACAACTTCCTTAATTGCTCTTCTTGCACTTTTACAATCTTTGTCATACCATGGATTGGTTTTACTATTTCTTTTATTATTTGAAACTTCAATTGAGAGCTTGTTAATAGAATATGAGAGGGTTGTAGTAAAATTATGATAGATGTCTTCTATGTTGTCTATACTAGATAAAGGAAGCAAATTAGTTTTTAATTCCTTTAGAAAGAGATCATTTTTATTTCTATCAAATATTAAGTTCTTTTGGCTGTAAGTATTATTTTCTATGGGAAATCTATGCACGACAAAACTGAGAGTTATAAGTAAAGACCTATGATCAGGGTCAGGTTCGTGGTTGTTTAAGATGTCAAAATTTATTATTTGTTTGTATAATGGGAGATCGGAAATAACGTAGTCTACCACGTTGCTACCAAGTCCATGGATGCAGGTCATCTTGCTGGAATTGGGCCACTTCTTTAGACCATTGCAAATTATGAGATCCTGAGCACTTACAGAGCTTGACCTAGCTCTGGACCCAAACAAAATTTTCCCCGAGGTCTTCAGAGCTCCTTTTGTACCTACTAGCTAGAGTTAGGGTCTTTGTTCTAACCAGAGAGGATTAGGGTGGGAATGATTGCTTAGAATAATAGCTTGGTTGTTTGAAGTTCAAGCATTAAAGTCACTATTAAAGGATATTACCATCATTCCTTTAGGCTAGAAATATCATTCTCTAAACCATTGGTAAGGGTTAGTTTTATCTAGATTCTTCTTCTTATAGAAGTTAGAATTGATGGGGGGGAATAACATATTGCTATGTAGGACTTTTTATTATTATTGGGCTTGTAAGTTATGGGTTTTAAGCTTAAGAAAGAGAAGATGTTACTAATACCACCTTTTCTAAATTTGGAGATTTATTTTCAAGTTTTCATTGTAAGGGAATTGGTTGTCAAGGCCAGGATTTGAAGATAGTTTTATTTTATTAGCCTTGAAAACATGTGGATGTAGATAGGAGTACTATTTTTTGATTTGTTGGTTGATTTTAAGGTTTCGGTTGCAATAACATTAGTTGTTAAGTCCATTGTTTCAAAGAAGTTATAATTTTAATTATGACAAAATTGATGCTCCTATTAACATCACTTTTTGATTTTAGTGTTGATTTTAAGTTTTTTTTTTTTTTTTTAAAGCTCAAAATTTCATTAGTTCAAAAAGATATTACAAAAGAGATTTTTATGCCCTACTGGTCTTCCCACTGGGAAACCATACTAGTAGGACAAGTAGATGATATTGAGCTTGTGAAGACCTCACTTAACCAAATTATTAGACAGAAAAAAGAAGTTCCCAAAATACCTTGTTTTTGCCGACCAACGGTTGACATAAAAAACTACAAAACTCAGCTTACAAAACTACAAAACTCAGCTTGTAATTGTTCAAAGACTTCATTTGCTAGAAACAGAGAGAGTGTGCCCAAGGATGACTTAGATAGAAAAAGTGTACTATGGTGAACAAGAGGAGCAAGAGTAGTGCAGAATCAAGAACAAATATATCTCATGACATCAAACTATGATTTCCTCAACCATCCTCAACAACAAACATCTCGACCTTGAACACAACTTTGACCATGAAAAAATCGACCACAAGCACCCCGACCCCAATTAGTGCGGCCATTACCACGAGCATCCCGACCTCGGGTACATTGGTCACAAGCACCTTGACAACAAGCACCGCAACGCCCATGCGTTCAACTACTGAATCCATTCCTACAATGCCATTCCTACGTAATTGAGAGCCATGAGCTAGATAACTAATGATAATTGAGCTATGCAGATGAGACACTGGAGTTCCAATTACTCGAGGGTACTAGAATTCTCGACACCAGTCTAAACTTGTCACTATTTGGCTACTAGTGGAGCTAGTAAACTTACATTGTGATGTCCATTTCCCGCAAAGAGTGAATTCTATTGTGATTTTGAGGCTGCCACCTATTGTGTCTAACAAATGGAAAGGAAACAAGAGAGCTTGTGCAACATAAGAAATAATAGGTTGAGGTTAGCTAACCATCTTGATCCCTAGAATTCCCTTGCATACATAAGAGTGTGTTGGAGGTGAAATATGAGGTGCAGTGAAATGCATACACACCAACTTGGAGAAAACCAAAGAATGCCTAAGGATGGGTGAATATAACTGCAACAAAAACTATCAACATGATAATTAAGGGCTGACATATCCTACAAAGGAGAGGGACAAACTATACAGATTGAGTGTAACTAATGTCGATCTAAATATGGAAGCTGCCATGCTCTATGATAGCCTCCTTCTCACAACTCAAGATGTCAAACCATGCCATTATAGTTGGCCATAATTTCCCGATAATCCAGAGTCGAGAAAGTGTACATGCCCTCTAAATGCATTAATTCCCAGGATGTGTGAGGAGTTATAATACTATACACCTGCATTGGGATGTGCATGCGACCACATAGGTGGCCAAAATCGCCATTCAAGTTGATCACTAAGATTGACGTTTGGATTGTACTCACATCTGTTGTGGCGGGGGGGGGGGGGGGGGGGGGTGAATTTTAAGGTTGTTGTTGGAAACATTATGAGGATATTAACGCCATGGTTTCACAATGTGATAATTTAAACTTTGAAGAAAAACTGGTGATACTAAGAGCATGACTTTCAAATTAAGGGATAAAATAACCACTAAATGTGACTCTAAAGAAATGAGAATTATGGACTCATCAAGTAGGTAGCTATGTTGATACCATTTTTCAATAAATCAAAGTGGTTTATTTGTTTATTCCTAGGTTATTTCAATAGAGAGAAGCTAGATCATCTTTTGATTTTGTTGTTTAAGAATTAATTTATGTTTATTATCACCTTTTGATATTTATGGTATCATTTACGATTGCAACCATCATCACTTACATATTTCATCCCTCTTGATTTGTTCCCTTAATATTTTTGTGGTTGCGTTACTACTAATAATCGATAGTTGTGCATTATTTTCTATGCTATTGCAACTAAGTGTCACTTTGTTATAATGCAATCAACAACCTCTACTTAGATTAATAAGATAAGAGGATAAATAATGACACTAATGGATTCTTGTTGTGTCCAATATATTAGGTTGTAATTCATATTTATTAGAAATCGAGGATAATAGTTTATTAGAGGTTTCATTTGCCTATATATTGAATCTAATGCAATGAAATTGTGCTCTAATACCATACAAGAGTGAACAATACAACAACTGAATTAATAAGAGAAGCCTCTTATTATATTAATAAGATAAGAGGCTCAACAATGACACCAATGGATTTTTTTTGTCTCCAATATATTAGGCTATAATTCTTATCTATTAGAAACAAAAGAATAATGTTTTGTTAGAGGCGTCATCTAACTATATATTGAAGCTAGTGTAATGCAATTGTTAGAGGTGGTGAATTGAATTATTGTATTTTTTAATCTTGTATAGCATTAGAGCCAATTTCTTTGTCATGTTATCTAATTGAAGGATGAATTCTACCACTTGATGAAGAAAATTGTTACCTACTAAAAGGAAATTGCAACTTGTGCTACCTATGGGTCGATGATAGGCACTTCCTGGAAGCTCTACATCCTTGTAAAGTTAAAAGAGTGATAATATACAATAACAAGAGGCTTGAAGGATGGTGATTACATGATATACCTCTTCCCATCATGCTAGAGTATTCCACATGTTCATAACAGTTCCAACAACAAATTGTACACATTTTGTGGCAATTTCACTATACTCAGTTTTCCTCTACATCAGTTGGTTTTCTTCATAAAGAATCATAAACATATTAACCTTCTGTTTTTAACTAGAATAGGACCATAAACAAAGAAGATGAGTTTGTATGCTTGAAGAGATAGTTCATAGTCATTAGCTACCTCATATGTGCTATTTATGGTGCAATATTGCTTTCTTTTCAATGAAACCAAGAAGTTTATGTCCTTTTCCACGACATGAAAATTCTATGGCAACAACATATTATTTTTCCCATAGTTTTGGAAAGAAATCCACCAACTATTTATGTTTTTCATAGGGAATGATAAATGTTATGTAGGATTTGTTCTCATGCTTTGGTTCTACATTCAAATTTTCTCTAAATTTTAGGAGATAAATCAGTGTGCATTTCAATGTCGAGTTATTCAATCAAATATCCAATGTTTTAGATGACTCTAGAATTGCATGTGTGGAACATGAAGGAAAATTATTAAGGAGATTGTGAAACTAACAATGCTATCTAGATTGCATACATTTCCTATTTCCTCGAAGTATTCTTTACTAAAATACTTACATGTGCAACGTTTTATCAAGAAATATAGAATTGCATTGCTTACTATTCATACTTGGATTTGACTTTAGTTCTTTGTTAGAATGGGAAATTTCTTCTCTCTACTCAAAAGTTAAGAAAGTGACCATTGGTAGTTCGTCTTCCCTCCAACTTACTCCTATCTATTCTTAAGAGATTGCAAATGAATGTTTGGAAAGCTTTGGGTTTGGAAAAATACACATGGACACCCAAACATGAATTCACACTCCTCATAAATTTCTTATTCTCTATTTTGTGTATTTTTTTATACTACTTTGTGATTTTTGAAATCAAGAAGTTTGAGAGACATGATGCTTGTGCTCATTTGTAGAAATGCTACCATGGAAAAATTACCCCTGAAATCCATACCTTGAAGGTTCATACATCTTGTTAAGCTTTAATATTAATATATAATCATTTCCATTGAGAATGACTAGTTTGCATCATTTAATTTTTCTGGAGTTTGAAAAATGTACCTAAAATAATTGTAATTTGTGAAGTCACATGATATTAACCATTAGCAAGTTTCAAGATTTTGATTATTTCATATTAGGTAAATAACAAAGGACAAAAAATGATCATGAAGACTATCTTTTTTTTTTTTGTGAATCGAACATTTCTATTAATTCATAACGAGAAAACATCATGAGGAGGTCAATACTAGCCTACTTCGTACCTCATTCCTAGCGGACTTGTCGGCCATAAAATAATGAAAAAAAATCATTGATAATAACAACATTAAACCTACAGACCATATGAAATTTTCCTAAAAAAACTAAAAAAACCCCAAAACCAAAAATACAACCAATATTCATCAAAAAATAAAAATATTACCCAACGCCTCGTGCGTTATGACCGTTTCTTGGTGGTGGAGGAGGATGAAGCACCTTATGAGTGTGTGCTTCCTTATGTGGTAGCCTACCCTCTAGTCCATCCACCCTCGCTTGGATCCTTCTCTGTCCTTGATGCAAGGATACTAGTTTATCCAACATATGCCATTGATTGTGATGTAAGTCATTCATGAAAGTAATGATTTTATTCCATTCATCATGTTGGTCATGAACAAGTTGCTTAAGAATGTTCTGACCTGTTGAATTTTGTGTTCTAGTGAATGAAATGGAGGTGGTAGGTCAATTCCACCTGAGGACAAAGGTGGATTTTGGTCTACTTCCTCCCCATAATCTTGAACTTCCACTCGATGGTCTACTCCCTATTTGTGAGGTCCCATGCCTCTGCGAGCACAACCTAGCTGGAAATGCATGGGTTGTAGAAGGTCTATAGGAGGCGCCAATTCCACACCCAATGCTCAATTAAGTTGATGCCCACACATCCAGAGAAATGATACCATGAAAAGTTACAGAATTTCACATTGTAATAGAGACGAAACCTAGTCACTTCCAACACTGGCCCAACCTAGAACTGAAGGTGACTCACAATCCTAACATTTAAAAAGGAGAAACCCTATAAACAACATCATTACCTCCATGATTAACCAAAAGAAGGGAATACTAGATAGAAACTAGGAGGGTCCAACACTCAACAAATATAAACCCATACACTACCACCCCAAGGAAAACACCTGATCTACTAGATAAATTAACAGCGCTAATAAGGGAAAAAAGATGAGCATACGTGAATACTATGGGGAAGAATTTAACTAGTAAATTCAAATATGAAATGTCCACACATACATTCCCCATAATCACAATCTCTAATTATTGAGTGCTTCATCCCAATTCCCCACTCCCACAAATTTTTTGAGAACACTACCACGAGCTAGGGTCCCAAGTCATTCTATGCGGCATTGTGACCACGACAAGGGATGAGCCTCCAAGTTCAGAAACCATATCCCTTTGCGTTGATGCAATTTGGGGAGATAGGAATGGAGAGGATAACGAGCCACCCTACACTACTACAGAGACATTTCTTACTAGTTTCTCTTTGCCCATTACCATGCAAGAACAATGAATTTTCCAAATATCCCATATAGCACATATACCATGGTGCCCTTTGAGAACCCTCCATTCTCATGCACCAATTGAGGCATGTTGACTACTCATCATGCTAGTTCATGCCAGTTGGGCAGGGGTTAAAATCCCCTTTCTTTCCTTCACTTAACACAGAGGTCATCCCCATCGAGGAATGATCATGAAGACTATCATAAAATACATAAATAAGATTTATCTCTTCTAAAATTGTTAGTTGCAGACACATTAGCTTCAAAAATAAGAAATGCAACTATAACATATGTATTGTGGAAATATCTCTAAATGAGTATCAAGCATTAAAAGTTAAGGATGAATTATATTGGAAAAATAATTTTTTTCCCACTATGTTGCAAGAAGGAGGATCAACCTTTGAATATCTATCACAGTTAAAGGATATTAGTCACAAATTATGTACTATTGAGAAGTTATTAGATGATGAAGATATGGTTTCTTTGGGGATGAGAATCTTTCCACCCTCATTTGATTCATTTTTTGAGTCAATGGATTTGCTTGGGGAGAGTTGTTGGCTTGAGGGGGCTCGGACCCAAGTTCATAGTTAGATGTGCTAACCAACAAACCAGTCCTTACGGCAACAACCCGCGTAGCACAGGCTACAATATCACCTGAGGTAGTATTGGGGGATGCTTGAACTAGGCTTTTTCCATCCAAAAGGCTATGTCATGTGGTTTAAGGCATTTCCTGCCATTTTAGTTCTGATATAACCTTCGCGAACCCTTATTCATGAAACTCAAGTGATTTTTCAGATAAAGAGAGTTATAGGCTTCGCGTAACCATCTAATCAGGCATGAAATAACATTTAACAATTGATCTGGATCTTCACGAAGTAATTAAGATAAAATACAGATAAATATCATTCAGTGCATGTAAATACAGAAAATACAAAAGTGAATAAAAAATAGACATAAAATTGCTTCAAATATCTTTATATTACTTCAGATCTTCCTTATACAACTTTCTAGACCACGCTCACACAGTTGTAGGGGTGATTAGGTGCTCAATATTTAGCTCAAAAATAAAAGTTCTCATATTGGATTGAAAACTATATGACTACGTCCATCTCGTCAAGATGATCGCAAGGCAATTCGTTTCACTGAAAATGGAGTCCAGATGAAGGAGAAAAGGATTGTTGTTCGTTTTCCTAAACAATGAAGAAAATTGCAGAATGGGACGGAACGATGACATGACAATCCAGTCAGAAAGGGGAATCTTTTTTACTTTTCGACCAATGGGGCTGTGACAAGTGTCACCTCTAGATTCGCTAGTTTGGTTGTGTGAAGATGAGATTGCCTAAGTGGTCTTAAGGTGGAATTTGAAATTTTTTATTAAATATTATTTATATATAATAATTATAGTTATATTATATATAGTTTTAAACTATATAATTATTATAATTTAATATATATATATATTATAATTTTAAATATATTAATTAGATATGAAATAAAATTTCATATGGCAAAGTCCGAATTATGTTAAGGTTCAATTAATTGTCATATGGTCCACGTTAAATATCAAAGTCTGAACAAATTTCACATTATAATAGAGATGACACCCAGTCACTTCCAACACTGGCCCAACCTAGAACTGAAGGTGACTCGCAGTCCTAAAATTTAAAAAAGATAAACCCTATAAACAACATCATTACCTCCATGGTTAACTGAAAGAAGAGAATACTAGATAGAAACTAGGAGGGTCCAACACTCAACAAATATAAATCCATACACTACCACCCCAAGAAAAACACCTAATATGCTAGATAAATTAACAGCCCTAACAAGGGAAAAGAGATGAGCATACGTGAATACTATGGGGAAGAATTTCACTAGTAAATTCAAATATGAAATGTCCACACATAGATTCCCCATAATCACCATCTCTAATTATTGAGTGCTTCATCCCAATTCCCCACTCCCACAAAATTTTTGAGAACACCACCACGAGCTAGGGTCCCAAGTCATTCTATGCAGCACTGTGACCACAACAAGGGATGAGCCTTCAGGGTCAGAAACCATATCCCTTTGCGCTGATGCAATTTGGGGAGATAGGAATGGAGAGGATAACGAGCCACCTTGCACTACTACAAAGATATTTCTTACTTGTTTCTCTTCGCCCATTACCATGCAAGAACAATGAATTTTCCAAATATCCCATATAACACATATACCATGGTGCCATTTGAGAACCCTCCATTCTCATGCACCACTTGAGGCATGTTGACTACTCATCATGCTAGTTCATGCCAGTTGGGCAGGGGTTAAAATCCCCTTCCTTTCCTTCACTTAACACAGAGGTCACCCCCATCGAGGAATGATCATGAAGACTATCATAAAATACATAAATAAGATTTATTTCTTCTAAAATTGTTAGTTGCAGATACATGAGCTTCAAAAATAAGAAATGCAACTATAACATATGTATTGTGGAAATATCTCTAAATGAGTATCAAGAATTAGAAGTTAAGGATGAATTATATTGGAAAAATATTTTTTTTCCCACTATGTTGCAAGAAGGAGGATTAACCTTTGAATATCTATCACAGTTAAAGGATCTTAGTCATAAATTATGTACTATTGAGAAGTTATTAGATGATGAAGATATGGTTTCTTTGGGGATGAGAATCTTTCCACCCTCCTTTGATTCATTTTTTGAGTCAATGGATTTGCATGGGGAGAGTTGTTGGCTTGAGGGGGCTCAGATCTAGGTTCATAGTTAGATGTGCTAACCAAAAAACCAATCCTTACTGCAACAACCCACGTAGCACATGCTACAATATCACCTGAGGTAGTATTGGGGGATGCTTGAACTAGGCTTTTGCATCCAGAAGGTTATGTGATGTAGTTTAAGGCATTTCCTACCACTTTAGTTCTGATCTAACCTTCGCGAACCCTTATTCATGAAACTCAAGTGATTTTCAGATAAAGAGAGTTATAGGCTTCGCGTAACCATCCAATCAGGCATGAAATAACATCTAACAATTGATTTGGATCTTCACAGAGTAATTAAGATAAAATACAGATAAATATCATTCAGTGCGTGTAAATATAGAAAATAAAAAATTGAATAAAAATAGACAGAAAATTGCTTCAAATATTTTTATATTACTTCAGATCTTCCTTATACAACTTTCCATACCACACGCACATAGTTGTAGGGGTGATCAGGTGATCAATATTTAGCTCAAAAATAAAAGTTCTCATATTGGATTGAAAACTATATGACTACGCCTATCTCGTCAAGATGATTGCAAGGCAATTCGTTTCACCGAAAATGGAGTCTAGATGAAGGAGAAAAGGATTGTTGTTCGTTTTCCTAAACAATGAAAAAAATTGCAGAATGGGACAGAATGATGACATGACAATCCAGTCAGCAAGGGGAATCTTTTTTAGTTTTAGCCCAATGGGTCTGTGACAAGTGTCACCTCTAGATTCGCTAGTTTGGTTGTGTGAAGATGAGATTGCCTAAGTGGTCTTAAGGTGGAATTTGAATTTTTTTTATTTCAATATATATTATATATATATATATTATTATGTTATATTATATAATTTTAAACTATATATTATAATATAATAATATATATATATTATTATTTTAAATATATTAATTAGATATGAAATCAAATTTCATATGGCAAAGTCTGAATTATGTTAAGGTTCAATTAATTGTCATATGGTCCACGTTAAATATCAAAGTCTGAACGAGTTATATCAAAGGCAATGTTATAAATGGGTAGCGAAATTATATGAGGAGTAGATAGAGGAGAAATGGAACCCATGACCTCCCCCGTCCAACTCTAAAGCCTTTAGAATGCACCGTAGGTGTATATGTTGAAAAGGGAGGTGCTCGTATTATATTTAAAGCATAATATTAACCAACTACAGAGAGGAGGGAGCCAGCCCTGTGGGGCCAACCCCCTCTCCATACGACCACCAAATGGAAACCATGGGCCAGCACCAAGTATAAGCGTGACTAGCGGACCATTAATCCAGGATTAGCCTTAATTAATTCGTTGATTAAGTTTTAGCGGCAATTATGGAGGAGCCACCAAATCCGGAACGGCCACCAAACTTGGTGGACTTAACTCGAGTCTCTCTAGATTTAGTGGAGGCTTTCTAGGAAAAACTATTTTTGCCATAACTTAATTTTTGACCAAATTGAGATCAGAAAGAAATGTTCTTAGCTGATTTGGACCTTCTGAGCACATTGGTGCAGGTTCAAGAGCCATCGAGATTTGTAAATATCATTTTTGCCACATTGAGCTAATATAGAGGCCCAAGCGATGGAAGATGGACCAAGGAGATGTAGCCTAGGAGGGGTGAACTCCTTCATCAAAAAAATGTGTTAATATGTCTCTTTGATGGTTTTTTGTACTATATATGTTTTTTGTTCATTATTCATTTTTGAAGCTATTTTGCTTATGAATATCTTGTTTAAGTTAAGGAAATTTACCTATTTGTAAGCACCAACAACTAAGGAAACCTCAACTCAAAAAGCAAGAAGCAAGCACATATTTATTAATCTGTAATTATTATTAGCATAGCAGAACTAATCATACAAATACAGATCAAGGGGTTCACACACTCAACTGCAAACTTACCAAGGTCTCCACGCACTTAGGTACAGGAGCCTTCCCCTTCACCAAAAAAATAGAAATATCTATAATTACATACTCAAAGTTATTTCATCCATTAAGTACTACATTCCATAGACCTGCTAAGACACCTTTTTATACTCTTTTCTATTACAATACTATGGTCCACAAACCATGGGTGCATCTCAAAACAATACTAAAATATAAGGGGTTTTGACCTTCCTAAAACCCCTTGACTCTTGTTTGACCCGCGCTACTCACGCTCCGCTCCCAAAAATGTGGAGACTTACAATGTTTTGAGAAAATTGACCTAGGGGACCTCGTCCCAATAGGCTCGCAACACAATTATGTGACTCGTCCTTGAGTCACTCCGCTGGTATGCTCTAAATATTTTCTTTCAGGTTGGTGAACGAAGACTTCACTGTGTGAAGCACCTCTATGCATTGAAGGGCTTCCTGTCGAGCTTCTTCGACCAACGTTTCCTTAGTTGGCCCGTCGACTGCTAAGCTGATGGTTCCCTATGTCTGTTGTGTAATCTTGAGTGTGCCTTCCACAGTCTGTGACAATTTCCCTACTTCTTCTTACCATCGTTGCATATGTAGTGATGATCTGCATATTCTTTTGCAACTCCTCGATCTGTCCTTGCAGAGATATCCCCTCTTTCAACCGGGTGAATCATTGCATAGGGGCTAAGGGGCATGTCATTGCCTTTATCTCGTCATACTGTATCTGCTTATCCAAAATGGAGACTTCGATCTTCTTCACCTGTGGGTCCTCATGTAGTGAGGCCCATAGTTCGAGAGTCTCTTCAAACAGCTTGCTACACGCCTTGACTGCAGCGTCGAGCTTCGCCCTGTCTGTTTTGATGGAAGCCTCGCGCTGCTCTCGGATCTTCGATGGTGTGGTGGGTTGTAACTTCAATTGAAGCTCATTAATTTGGAGTTGCATATCAAAGCGAACTTTATCCATGTGCACCTTTGATTCTCTAAACACATCTGCCATCTGCTGCACTTTTTCTTCAGAAACGGCCTTCGACTAAATCTGGAGGTCAGGGAGCTCACTACATACTCTGGAAATGCCTTGCTTCAATTACGCCCTTCTCACAGCTACCTCATCATGGTCTTGGAGAGATTTGTGATTTTCATCACACATCTGTTCACTGGTGATCTACACATCCTTTATCACCATGAGAGCTCATTTCTCTCACACCTTAAGCTCATCTGCTACACCTTAGTGTAGCTTATGCAATGTGGATAGGGGGAGCGCCATGAGGTTAATACTCATGTCTTTGGGCAACTGGGCACTCTCTATTCTATGACATCATTCAAATGTAAAGATCCATCAGGAATGGGTACAATGTAGAGCTCTGAGGTGAGGACCAACTTCACACTAGCCGATGTCGTTGGCTTCACTCTCGCTTGAACTTGGCTCACTTGAAACTGCAACTCTGTGAGGTTCGCTTGGACCTTTGTCAAAACACATTGATACTGATCTTCAATATGGCCCCAAATTTCTTCTTTCGCGATCCTAACAGTATCTCCAATTTCATCAAGGTCCCCCTCAACAATGACCATGACCTCCACACTAGCGGACTTATCAGACTTGTGCTTCTTCCATGCACCTCCTGCACTTGAGTTTTGTCACCATTTAAGAATAAATGATGAATCAACATTCTACAAGTCTACAAAGGGGTCTTCACTACCTTGATCCATTTCTCTAGTATGCTTCTCTTTTTCATTCTCATCCTCTGTTTCCTGCACGGTATTTTTCTCTAGGTCGGTTTTCACTGTCTTCTTTTCCTTCTGCACCGCTTTACTATTGCCTGTTGCACCTTTTGCACTAGTCCCTGTGATACCTATGACAATATCCATTGGAAGGAGCCAGTTGGTTGGCCACGGAAGGACTAACTATGTGATATCATCTTCGGTGACCAAAAATGGAAATTCCATCCATTTCTTTGTCAAATTATGTAGATGTATACATGATGGAAGTAAGTTTTAAAATATGCAATGCACCGATTTTTGAACAGAGTGGGAGACAACTGTGGTTTTTGGTTAATCACCATACGTAATTTCATTTCAAACAGTACCCAAAACATCTTAGTTTCAATGACACAAGCAAGTTCCTTTGTTTCCCATAGCGAGGAAAATTTTGCAGCCTCACACAACTCCAAATACTTCGTTCAGAACTAGGAATCCTATGGCATCCTCCAAGCTATCAACGTGATCAATAATAGTAGCCACACATAGTGGAATGCTTTTCCTTCCTCATGTGCTTTGCAGTAATCATCTAAGAATTCCTGGTAGAGGTACTTTTCCCAATTGAATTGGACCCTCTAGCTACATTGTGCAACCAAGGATACCACTAGTGCTAGAACTTCATTGAAATGACACTTTCTCATGGTTTTTCTTGCCAAGATCTGTGCAACAAACTACACAGCTTCATCCAAGATAGAGCTAATGGCATATCCCCACAACTTCTTCACCAACATGAAGTCACTTTTCATTTGGTCTATGAGATTTTGCTCCTATGACTTCCTCACAAAATCATATGCAGGGTTCAGGCCCTAATATGGTAGCGTTGTGATTTTGTGGATCAACATATTATCAATTAGGATGGGCCCTCCCAACCAAAAGCACTCGTCATGAACCAACGTCAACAACTGGTACACACAAATGGTATTAATAATATTGCAGCTAAAATGTGGTACATACAACATATTAAGCAACCCCGCATGCTCAATACTGGCTGCCCAGTTCATTGGTTCAAGTCTTGTAATGCCCATCTCCTCATTGTAAATTGTTTTCAAGTATTTTCTAGGTTCTAATTGAGGAAATTTCTCATGATCACCCAAATCCCAATCCTCCATTTTCAGAAATGGCACACAAGCCAACAAGTCACCCTCAATAGGTACTTCCTCTGGAAACAATGGCATGAATACCTTGAATTTCATAGCGTTAGGGCCCCTAGTTGTTTTGGCAGTTGGTTTTCATGGGGGTATATATGGCGGTAGATGATAAATTGGCTTTCTGCCTTCTACGCTGATCTCATCAATCCCCACATTCATCTCTTCTTTATCTAGGTCTTGGGATTCCATAGGCTACTTGTTTTTATCCATACGACCCTTCTGTCCCTACTCAATTGGGATCTTTCGTGGTGATTGCCAAAACGGGGGTTGTTGTGGCTTTTTCTCTTTTGTTTCGGAGGTAGTAGATTTTGGCCTTGGTGACCTGGGTGTTGTAGCATGGACTGGTGGTGTTGCAGTCATGATGTTTCCTACCCCTCTCTTCAATAATTCTTGCTTAAATTCTACCCAACTCAGGTAACCGAACATACAACAATACAGTCAGCTCTTTAAGTGCAACAACACATAACAAATTCTCAAGAAGAAAAGTGGCCAAGTGTGGAGCGGGGTGAGATATTTATAACTTGATTCAAATTCAAACTTTCCATTCCCCCATAAATATTTCTCGTAAATGAAATTTTGGCAGTAAATTCTCCCATATTTTCACCTTAAATGCACTTGCTCGGCTCCTTTTCACGGAAAAATAGCTTTCAAATCAACTGTAGCTACTCCAATGGTCACTTTTTGGGCAAGCTACGCAGTAATCCTCCTTGTGTTGTAGCTACGTCATCGCAACTTCCATCTATGCACTCTTCTAATACATTGCGCAACCTTCCTTCTTTGATAAAAATTTTCCTTAGCAGTGTAGTTTATAGTCTCGCGCTCTCGTGCTTTCTTTCAATTGTTAGAAGCACTAAGACTTTGCATCATTGCATCATGGCAGGATCATCCCTATAAACCTTCAGCCTAATCCCATTAATCCTGCCTTGAAATACTTCCCCATTCATCTTTATGATATGAACTGCGCCACCATTTTAAATGTCCTTAATTACATATGGTCCTAGCTAGTGCATCTGAAACTTCCCTAGAAACTTGGTAAAATTGTTGTCATACATTAGTACCAAATCATCATTTTTTAAGGTACGGTGCTTGATGTGATGATCGTGCGATGCCTTTTCTCTAGATTTTTGTACTTGTTAATGAAAGCCAGCTAAAACACAGTCTTCGTCTAATGCCAGCAACTGCACAAGGTGTTCCTTCATGATGTCATGATCTTCCATCTTGGTTACTGCTACGATTCTTAGGCTAGGCACTATGTATTTAATCGGCATCACCAATTCTTGTCCGTAAGCCGGTTGAAAGGGTGTTTTCTGAGTCAATTTCTTACAGGTAGTCCTATAGGCCCATAGAACCTCCATATGCACACATCCCAATCATTCCTATTAACATTGCATACCTTTTTGAGGGCATTCCCCAAGATCTTGTTGAAAGCTTCAATTATGCCATTCGCTAGGGGATGATATGGCATACTCTTCTAATGGTACACCTGGAACTCTTCTATTAAAGCTATGATTGTCTCATTCAGGAAGTGTGATCTTATGTCACTCATCATAATTTTCAGGCATCCAAACCTTGAGAGAATAAACTCAAATATGAACTTCACAATATTTCCCATGCTACAATACTTGACAAGTTATGCCTCAGCCCATCTAGTTAAGTATTTCATTGCAGTGATAATATAACATGCTCCCATCTTTTTTCTGGGTGGCTGAATAGGTCCAACAAAGTCAATTTCCCATTTATCAAATGCTTGTAACATGACATGTGGATTTAATGGAAGTTCATCCCTTCACGATGGTCTCCCGGTCCTTTGACGCACATCATATGCACTGCGGTATTCCTTGGAAACTTTATGTATTATTGGCCACCGTAGTCTTGTGTGTACAATATTCTACGTAGTATCCTTACCTGCATAGTGTCCTCCAACAACACCACCATGTGCTTCATCTGGAATACCGTGTTTTTCATATTCAGGCACATATCAATGTAGAACTTCATATGACCCCATCTTATAGAGTTTTCCTACAATCATAGAAAAATGGAGCTATGCTAGTAGATAAAAACCGAATGATGTCTTTAAAATTCTCATCTGCAACCCTGAAAACAAAGAGCTACACGTCAGGTAATCCTTCCTTAATATTTGTAGGCTCTTTTCCATTTTCGATTTGAGAAAGGTGGTCTGGTCCAACATTCAATCTCTTGGCTTCACTATGACTTGAAAATCATATTCTTGGAACACGAGAAACCATCTATAGATGCCCCCCCCAACCAACACAGGCTTATTGATGAGGTACTTCAAAGAAAAAGGGTTTGTGTACATCCTAAATTGCACACCTAGTAGATAATTCCTAAAATTCTGTAGTGCATAAACCATGGCCAAACCCTTGTGATCTTTGGTTAAGGAGTTGCTTTCAGACTTAGATATTTTTTGACTAGCGAAGGAAATCGAGTGATTGATATCTCCTGCCCCTAGTTGTGTTAAGACGAATCCCAAAGCTATGCAAGACACATCCACATGCACATGAAATTCCTTCTTCTAATCTAGGAATACTAGCATTGGCACCATAACCATCTTCTCCTTTAGAGTATCCAAGCTCTTTTGAAAATTATCATCCCAGAAAATTGTAATATCGTTCTTTAACAACTTCTCCAAGGGCGCAGTGATTTGCGCATATGCCTTAATAAACGTCCTATAGTACCTGGTAAGACCCAACATCACGCGTAGCTACTTTACATTCCTAGGGGGCTCCAGATTGATAGTTACGGCCATCTTAGTAGGGTCTACCATAAATCCTTGCTTACGGACATCGTGACCTAATAATATTCTGTAAGGTACACAAAAAATTCATTTCTTCAAGTTCAGAGAGATATGGTACTTCCTACAGGTATCGAATATCAGGCGCAAACCAGAGACATGCTTCTTGACTAGCCCAAACACTGTCCAATCACCGAAGTAGAATTCCAAAAAATGATGAATGAACTCCTTGAATGCCGAGATAACCACCCTAGAGAAAATTGTAGGAGCATTTTTTAGTCTGAAAAGCATAGCTATATACTGGAATGACCCCCATTTTGTAGTGAAGGTAGTCTTGCTTCTACCCTTTGGCGTGATATTAATTTGGTGGTATCTCAAAAATCCATCCATAAATGAGTAAGCTTCCTATCCACCAATATTCTCGAGAATGTCATCTATAAATGATGCAAGGAATTGATCATTGACACATGCATCATTTATCTTCCACAGATCTATGCAAGTCCTGATATCACCTTTTGTTTTCTTCTCTTGGACCACCATAGGAATGACCCACTCAAATTCCTCTAAAGGCTTGATTATTCTGGCCACGAGCATTTTATTGAGTTCCTATCATACTTTTTCCTTGTATTTGGGGTTTAATTGATATGGGCACTGCTTAACTGGATTTGCATCGGGTTTGTTTTAAATTGATCTTCGTCACCCCCAAATCTTGTATTATCCCTTTCAAGTCAGAGAACTTGGTTGGAAATAAATCTTGATATTCATGTAATAATTTAGCTACCTTATCCACTGTATCTTCATCCCAATTGTATCCAATGTTCCCCTGATTTGTGCACACCAGTTGCGAAATCTCAGGGATCTCCACAGTAGGTCCCCCAAATTCGTGTTGTCCCTCTAGTTCAGGGATATTAATATTATGTGGATCCTCATTAGCTTCTTACGTTGTAACATTTTAACACTCTAAAGCTTGTTGCATCTACATACTCCAGTCATGTTGTACCGGCGTGATAGGATTGACGGGTTTTCAGAGGATTGTTACTTTAATCTTTAGAAGCACTTCATTAATGCATGCGAACCGATCTTCAAAACTAAACATGAGCAAGAAAATTTCTTTCATATCATCCTAATCATCAGTCCCATGTAACAGGTCTGATTCTAAATACCATTTCTTCAGGATAAAATCTAGGGTATGAATAAAGATATGCACCCACTTAGGTTGAGGTATTTAACCCCACACCTTAGTCCACTACACTAGATGTTCATGTGGACCATCCTTCCCTGTGTATTTTTCAGTGATTCAGGTGTTCGCATAGCCAAATATTAATCACATAATTCGACGATATTCCTTCCAGTCAACAAAACTATCCCTATGTGTACCCCACCATCTTACAGGCATAGCTATTAATGCTAGATCTATGGCCTAGAACTATTTTTCTTATGGTACATCCCTTTCAAAATGTTCAAGAAATATATTGACATCACCCAAGCCATCATAATAGGGTATCTTACATACCTCTGTAGATACACAATAACAATTGGTCAACTGATTACATCGCAGTGTAGAGACCTCTTGTAACTGATTCTGCCAGTTTTCTAATGCTTCATCTGAGTCTGATTGCAAGAGTTGTCCTTCTCCCAACCGATCCTTCCATACATAGTGGGATTGATCCAATCTTCATTTCTTTTAGTTAACTTATAGATGTGCTCAATGTATTTATCTTCATAATAGTCACGATTCGGTTATGTGTATTGTGCACCTTCAGCTGGATCCAATGCGACAATTACTTGAAGTTCATTTTTCTCAAATACCATGATTTACATATTTAAGTTGATTGAATTCATGTCAAATGCCCAATAATTCCCATGCAATGTTGGGTAAGGATTATTTTCATCGACTATCTCAATAACTTTGAAATCAGCCACTACCCTTGCACCTTCAATGTCTACAGTTACTCCATGTAGGCACCTCATTGGAATTATCTTTTGTTGATTTGCCATGCGCAACTTAATTGGCGAACATTGTAACTTAGGATTTCCCATATGTTCCCAAGTCTGCTTTAGCAATACATTAGCATCAGAGCCCAAGTATAGGATTACTTGATCCATTTCAAAATCACCAATTTGTGTAGTCAACCACATCTCCTTACTGGTTCTTTTCTTGCTTTGGTTTACCTTATTGATTGTGCATTACCCTCTCAATGGCTTATCCTTGTTGGCACACTTATATATTAGTTCTTGCAGTCCCTCTACTGCCTTTTGATCCCATAGTAACTTCATAAAGGTCTGCAGAAACAATTTCAACACGGTGGGATCTGAATCTTGGGTTGTAGTAGCATCTTCAGGTTTCTCATTTCACAAGACTATTTGTTGGGCGCGGGATCCCCCAAGGGAACTTTTGGGGCTTAAAGCCCATATTTTGGTCTAATTTTGTAATCTAAATGTAAAGACTTTGCATTTTTTTGGGTGTGGAGCATGTAGATGTTAAAAGAGTCATAGGGTTGTCTACCCTTATTTTGATAATGTAATGTCGGCTATAGAAGATCTACCCATGGTCCACGGACCATGGGATTGTATAAATAGAGCTAAGCTCTAAGTATTAAGAAGGAACAACTAAGAAATGGAAGTAATAAAGAATTGAGATATATCTCGGAAGTAGAAGTCTAAGTTTTGGGTCGTAGCATAGGTAGAGGCTCTGCAGCTGAGTGCACAGAGGCCTAGAAGTTAGCAGCTGAGTGCGCGGATCCCTGCAACTGAGTGCGCACGGCGAGTCGAGTCTGTAACTATTTGGAAGTATAAAAAAAGAAGAGTATTCTATCATTTCTATGTCTTTATTTCTTGTTTATGCATCTGATATATCGGGTATGAATTTCACTTCTAATGCTTATACGATACGTGAATATGTATAATTGTATTGGTTAAGTAAACGCAAGTAAGAAAATCTGTTTACGTGAAGCTAACAAAGATATGATAATAAGGTAAGTAAGATAATTAGCCTAGTTTAGGGTGAGTTTAGGAGATATCACAGTTCGTTTCCCTAGCAGTGCGAAAGGACTTCAGCCCCTGGTTAGGGCTGCGTGGTAACTGATTATAACATTTCGCGAAGGTACTAAAGGATAGAATAGAGGGATAAGCAATCTACACAAAGGCAGGTATAGTTGGAATAAACTAACATCAGAACAATCTCAAGGGTGTGGAAACTTGGTTCCAACATCACCCCATACTTCTTCGGGTGAGACTTTAGTCTGCGCTCCTCGGGCTGATGCCAAAAGGGCTAGTAGTGTATGGATTGGTTTGGCTAACTAACGTTGAACCTGGGTCAGGCCCCTCAAGCCAATAAATGGTTCCATTTTCACGACCGAAATTTGCATATGAGATGTGTGATGTCGTATCATTGGAATCCAATTAAGAAAGAAATTGATGGTTGGTTAGATAGAAGGATTCACGAGTTCACAACATAGGAAAATAGTAACCCTTGACTGTCAAAAGAATAGTGGTTAGATAGGTACTTGTATATAGAAATCCATGAAATATTTTTCACATCCTTCCATACTGAGCTATATGAGTGGATCGCGAGGCTAACAGATAGCCAAGAAAGGTGGAAACTTGACGATCCTATTGTGTGGACCCCAAAGCTAGTGCTAAGGTTGGAAGCATCAGAGAATAAGATCGTAGGCACTATCGATCATTGGCTCGATTGCATTATCGGAGGATTTGTTACTGAGTTTGTAGTTGACACCTCAGTCAACTATAGCGAGCCAGAGTGATGCTTGTTCAAAGGATCGCGATGTAAGTATGTAAAATATTTGAATACTTGGATTAAAATTTTGTTGTGAAAAAAGCAGGTTATGCAGCTACCTTGATGTTCGGGTCTACGCAAAGTGGAAGAATTTACAAAAACGAAAGAAATTAGGGTCCAGAGCATAGCCCCTTTATTTCACCTCTGCGAGGGGATGAAGAAGGGATCGCAAAGGTCTCCCTACAAAGTTCTATTTAGTTGATAAGACTAGGATTTCTATGAATACCACCTCCACCAACACCACCACCAGCTTCACCTCCATCACCTCCAACTTCACTTGTACCACCTCCACCACCACTGCGATTTAGTATGGCGAACACAGTGAAGTTACCTTTGTTCAAAGGCTTGGGAAATGAGGATCTAGACCAATTCTGGTTTGTTGTGAGGGATGTATGGGAAGCTTAAGGTGTTACAGATGATAACATAAAGAAGGAAACACTACTTAGTGCTCTGTAAGATCATGCGCTAACCTGGTATATTAAGTACTCCAGTAATAACGCGAATGCTAGGGTAGTAGGCATCCAAGCAAGATTGAATAAGGAATTTAGCAGGCCTAAATCTGAAGCACAATCGATTTTTGGATTCAAATAGATCACAATGCTACCAGGCAAGACGCCTTGGGAAATAGATCAGAGGCTAAAATGTACGATCCGCAGAACCAACATGAATTTGACAGATGGACAACATCGCGAGTGGCTTGTGGCTTCGCTACTACCACACCTAAGAAGTGCGTTGTCGCAACAGAAGATAACAACTCAGGAAGAAGCCTTGGAGATTGCCATGAGACTCTCATGCAGGATCCTAATCTAGGAGTCTAGCATATCCATGTGCAGCTAAAGAATCTTCGCCTTGAGATGCAGTGTCTGAAACAGGATAGGACGGTTCAACTAGAAGTGAGTGAGGAAGTATGGTGCTTGAGATGCAAGAGTCGGGGCCATTGATCCAAATGGATCCTAGAAATCCCTCTAAGTCTTCTAAAGATCAAAACTATCGCAAAAGAAGGACTCTAAGAAATAGCGGATAACACTATCGAGAGTGAAAAACATGAAGAAATGACCCAAAAATAGAGCTATCAAAGGTCAAAGGAACAATGCATCAGAGTCATTGGATCTGGCTGATCAATGGTCTAGATCCGATTGGCATATTGCAATTAGTGATGGCAGGTGGAGTCTATCGGAGATGGCTCCATGGGAAATGTGATAGCAATCAACAAGACTAAACTAAAGCTATTGATCTATGCGCGGAGATCAACGGTCCAGATTAACTTGCGATATTGCAATCGGTGATTATAGAGGAGCACTTACAAATGGCCTGAAGGATTAGCGATATGTGATTGCAATATCACAATATTGCATCGGAGCTATGAAAAGGAGCGGGGCCGATAATAACTATGATTGTGATAGCTGAACCTGATAAAATTATGAATGATATTTGATATATTTTGAGATCTGGAAAACAATATTTTCCTATGTATTACGGATTTTTGCTAAAATGAATGAAATACAAAGGAAATGCGCCAAGCTCCAGTAGGCGGGCCATAGGCGGTAAGGGGTTTTGTCCAGGCTCTGCCCTAGCCCATACATTGGCTGCCACGTGTCTAGGTGTCGGAGAGAGAAAACTACCCTTTTTGGGTGGTTAACTCCCTTACGCATGAGCCGCCCGAAATGAACCTCAGCCGTTGGATATAGATCTCTTAGATCAACAGTGGAGATGTGATAAGCGGTATAAATGCAGACCCAATAATAGTTATAAGATGTAATTTATAATAATTCAAATCTGATAAGCAACAATTTGGTGAATTTTCATAGTTTTTAGTGTATTTCTCTGTGTGAACAGAGAATGCTATTTTTGGGGATTTCAAAGGCCCAATGGTGCATTCCATTACATAACAGGTGGCCATCATCCCTAAAGGAATTTAGTAATTATTACTAATGCTCAGAGGGGGATCTGACTGGATAGAGGCTGGGGAGCCAAAGAACCCGAGAAGGAGAAATGAACAAACATCATCGATTGGCTTTAAAGCCACAGAAGACAGAAGACAGAGACAAGTAGTGTAGAGATAGAAAGCAAACAGAGACATAGAGTCAGTGAGGAGAGTCTATGTACTCAAAAAGAGTTGGGGGATCCATGTAAAGCATTTTTGTTTGTATCTATTGCATGAGACTCAAATTGAGCTCACTTTTGTAAAACTCTATTTTCAAAGACATAATAGAGTGGTCACCACTGAAGGTTGGACCAGGAGATGTAACCCAGGAGTGTAGGGTGCACTCCATATTAAACTTGCTATGTTTATATGTGTTTGTCTATTATGTTTCTTTAACTGCTTCATTGTCTATGTATTTCACAATATTATCAATCCATTGCACAAAGTAACATAGGCAAATCCATGCACATGAGTCTATAATACCTTAATAATTGTCTAAGATCTCATTATCAAATCAAGTGGTATCAGAGCTCTAGGTTTCCTAAGGTTAGACAAGCTTGTGCTGGATTGTTGAATGCTAACTAGGTCAAAGCTCAAATTAGGAGAAGGAGAACTGATTGAGGCTAACCCATAAATTAGAAGAGTCTATCCTCGGAGGAAAATGGTAGAATATATTCCCTTGGAATCAGAATCTCAGTTCATGGACAGTTTCATGACCATGAGAGCCATGGTAGAAGAGATGTATCGAGAATTTAAGAAAGGTTGAGGTGAAAGTACTTCAACCTCCAAACAAGAAAAAGGTATAGAGGAACCTCTTCTAGATGGCCATTAAGAAGGCAAAGGGAAAAGGGAAGAGCCTCGTCTATTAACACCTCCTTCTAGCCCTGAAAATAAAAAGAAGAAAACATCTTTGATTGAATTAGATGTAAAATTTGATTTGCCAATATATGATGGAGAATTAAATGTAGAAAGCTATATAACTAGATTAGATAGATTGATGTATATTGCAAGGTGCAGAACATCAATTCAAAAAGGAGAAATATTCAGCCTTCCAGCCTTCACTTTGGAGGAATTTCCCTAGTGTGGTGGGAGGGCAGGACACAAGCTGATTTGAAGAAGCATGGTAAAATTCTTTCTACCTGGAGTGAATTTGTTTCTATTATTCAAAAACAATTCTATCCACTAGCTTATATGCAGCAAGCAATGATGATTTGGAAAACTTTTCGCTAATTAAAGGGGAAAAGTGTGCAAAGCTATACCTAGGAATTTAGAAAAATAGCTTTAATTCTAAGCATTTTTCTAGACTCACTTGAAACTTTGCTGAAGTATATAGGTGGTATGCATAGCTATTTGAGGCACACCATTCTCATGTTTAACCCTACTATCATAGATGAGGTATCAGTTCAGGCTACACATCTAGAGGCTAGAGGCAAGAATGTGAACCTAGAGATTGGGGGATCATCAAAAAACCGACTACAGGCAAGAACAAGGAAAAGAAGAAGGAGAAATGGAAGGAGAGGAAGACAAAAACTGTATGGAAAGAAAAAACTTCATGTACTTACTGCAAGAAGGATGGGTGTGATGATGAACACTATTGTTATTTGCATCCGGAGCTGAAACCCAAGAATTTCAGTGGTAAGAAGAAGAAGTTTGTTGCTGCTATTCAGAAAGACTTGGGGTCAGACTCAAGTGATGAAACAACAGCCACAACCACAGGTATAAAAGTTAAAAATTCTGAAGCATCTACAAGTAATTCTGATCAATCTATTGATGATGAAGATAACGGGAGTAAAAGAAATGAGCTTTTTCATATTAGAGTTATTTCCAAGCATCAAAAGATTGATACTTTATTTGATAGTGGTTCACAAGTAAACTTGATTTCAGAAACAATTCTAAAGAAGTTGGGCTTACTAATAACACCTCACAAGAAGCCATATCCATTGGGTTGGGTATGTGATAAAGCAAAGCTACAAGTGACTAAACAATGTAAACTTAGGTTTGCTATTGGGTCAACTTTTATAGATGAGGTTGAGTTAGATATAGTTCCCCTGGAGATATGTGGTATTGTTTTAGGAAGTCCTTACTTGTATGATAGAAAAGCCATTTTCTATAGAACTGAAAATAAGTATCAACTCACAAAAGATGGAATAGAATATATTGTAAGAGATCATCATCTCAAAAATAACTACACTCTCATAAACTCAGGGCAGATGAAAAGAATTGTAAATTCATGGAAGAAATTTTTACTAATGGTTGTAAAGGAAAAGACCTTTGATAAAACCAATGCATCTGAAGGCTGTGATGCTAACCAGAAAGCTGATTTGGATAAAGTTGTTTTAGAATATGATATCCTATTTCAAGAACCTAAAGGTCTACCAACCAAAAGGGAAATAGTACATGATATTCATTCGCAGCAAGATGCTTCATTGCCTAATGTCGGAATGTATAGGTTATCCGCTTTAGAGAATGGAGAGGTCAAGAAGCAGGTATAGGAGTTGCTTGATAAAGGGTTCATAAGACCAAGCACATCACCATGTGGATATCCAATTGTGTTGGTGAGAAAGAAATATGGTTTGTGGAGGATGTGCATTGATTACGGAGCACTAAATAAAATAATGGTCTAGAATCGTTATCCTCTTCCTCGCATTGATGATCTATTAGATCAGCTAAAAGAAGTTGTTTATTTTTCCAAGTTGGAATTGCATAGTGGCTATCATCAGGTCAGAGTAGCAGAACAAGATGCATGGAAGACTTCTTTCAAAACAAAGCAAGGGTTGTATGAATGGCTGGTTATGCCTTTTGGCCTAACTAATTCTCCTGCCACTTTCATGAGAGTTATGAATGATGTACTCAGGCCTTTTATTGATGATTTTGTAATTGTATATTTATATGGCATTCTTGTTTTTAGTAAAACATGGGAAGAACATTTGAAGCATGTAAAGTAGACTTTAGATGTTTTGAAAAGAGAAAATCTCTCTGTTAAGTTATCAAAATGTGAATTTGGAAAAACATATTTAAATTATTTGGGTCATATTGTAGGGGGTGGTGAATTGAAGATAGATCCCTCTAAGGTTGAAGTCATTGTGAACTAG
>APFE030737566.1:47489-67374 GCA_000404065.3 Pinus taeda
AGCTTCCTAGGAGCAGCACAATATTGGAGAAAGTTTATTGCTAACTTTTCCTTGATTGCAGCTCCCTTACATGCTTTGACAGGATTGAACAAGGTGTTTCAGTGGGGAGGAAAATAGCAGAAAGCCTTCGACACCTTGAAAGATAAAATTAGTACAATGCTAATACTGGCATTGCCAGATATTCAAAGACCATTTGAGATTGAAACAGATGCCAGTGACTATGCCATCGGAGTAGTGTTGGTGCAACATGGTAAACCCATATGTTATCATTCTAAGACATTTAATTCTGCAGTAGTTAATTATCCCACATATGATAAAGAATTGTATGCATTAGTACAGAGTGTGAAAAAGTGGAAGAATTACCTAATGGGCAAAGAAACAGTTATATATACTGATCATCAACCACTTCGATATTTAGACTCACAAACTAAATTACAGCAATCAAGACACTATAGGTGGATGGGTTTTCTACAACAATTTCATCTTGTCATCAGGTATAAGAAAGGCATACACAATAAGGTTTCAGATATGTTATCAAGGCCAATCATAAATGCATCTACTATACTTAAGCATAACTCAGTATTGCATGAAAGCTACATTGAACAATATGCTCAAGATGTAGATTTTAAAGATGTATATGCAACTTTAAGTCATGGCAAACAAGTAGAAGAATTGGATTATCATGTTAAGGACCAACTCTTATATCATTTGAGAAAGTTATGCATTCCTCAAACTAAGAGAGTTAACATAATCTGAGAAGCACATACTTCTCTAATATTAGGTCATTTTGGTGTAAGTAAAATAGTTGCATAGCTGCAAGGATTTTGTTAATGGCCTAGAATGCATGAAATAGTTTCTAGATATATTAAAGGGTGTACCATGTGTGTTAAAAGAAAGCCCAACAATAGAAAACTAGGCTTGTACACTCCACTTCCAGTTCCTTCTCATCCTTGGGAAAGTGTTTCCATGGACTTTGTTGGGGGATTACCAAAATCTAGAAAAGTTCATGATTACTTATATGTTATTGTGGATAGGTTCAAAAAAATGTGTATTTTAATACCTTGTAACAAGCAGATTACAACTGAACAAACAACAAAGTTGTTCTTTTAGCATTTATGGGTTCATTTTGGGTTACCGACTTCTATTGTCTTTGATCGAGATTCCTGATTTGTTGGGAAGTTTTTGTCTAGTCTATGGGAGTTGATGGACACCAGATTGAAAAAGAGCACAACATTTCATCCACAAATAGATGGCCAAATAGAGGTGTTCAATAGGACAGTGATCCAATTGCTCAGAGGCTATTGCAACAAGCATCCCAAGCTTTGGGATGAACATTTTTGTTATGTGCAACATGCTTACAACCGTGCTAAGCACTCTTCTACATAGAGATCTCCTTTTGAGACTTGTTTTTATTTTACACCAAGGTCTCCCTTGGATTTTGTCTTTAGTAAAGACATGGCAGTTCATGGACACAGTGATGTGGACAAAGCAACCAAGTTCATTGAACAGATCCAAGAAATTCACTAGGTAGTGCAGGAACAACTAGAAAGAATCCAAGCCAAGTACAAGGTGAGGCATGATAAGCATCGAATTGAGAATAGCTTCCAAGTTGGTAATGAAGTTTGGCTGTACATCAGGAAATACATAATGCAAAGTGAAGGTAAGAAGCTAAAGCCAATAAGGTATGGGCCTTTCAAGATACTTGACAAAATTGGTGAGAACACTTTTTGCCTTGATTTGCTAACTTACATGCACATCTATTCAATAGTTAATGCAGAGAACTTGAGACTCTTTGAACCTTCATTGATTGAATATCCCGAAGAGTAAAGTGAGTTGCCTTCTATTGATGATTTGTTGCCTAAATATCTCAATGAGTTGTAGGAAGATACAGTTCTAGACAGGAAGGTGAGAACCATGCGCAGAGGGGATGTTGATTACCTAAGAATTGGACCCAAGGGTTCAAAACCAAGCAGTGAAAGATGGATAGAGATTGGACAAGTGAGGAAGTTGTATCCTCACTTGATTGATGCTTAAAAACCATCTGTTGGTGGTCCAACAGCCTTTTCAGTGGGAAGGTGTGATCCAAATGGATCCTAGAAAACCCTCGAAGTCTTCTAAAGAAAAAAAATATCACAAAAGAAGGACTCTTCGAAATAGTGGATAACACTATCAAGAGTGAAAAACACGAAGAAATGACCCAAAAAAGAGCTATTGGAGGTCAAAGGAACAGTGCATCAGAGCCGTTGGATCTGGTCGATCAACGATCCAAATTTGATGTAATCGATGATGGCAGGTGGAGTCTATCGGAGGCGGCTCCATGGGAAATGCGATAGTGATCAACGCGATTAAACCAGAGCCATTGATCTATGCGTGCAGATCAACGGTCCAAATTAACTTGCGATATTGCAATCAGTGATTACAGAAGAGCGCTTACAAATAGCCCGAAGGATTAGCGATATGCGATTACAATATCGCAATATCACATCAGAGCTATGCAAAGGAGCGGGGTTGATAATAACTATGACTATGATAGCTGCACGCGATAAAATTATGAATGATATTTGATATATTTTGAGATCTATAAAACAACAGTTTCCTGTGTTTTTTGGATTTCCACTCAAATGAATGAAATACAAAGAAAATGCACTGATGCGATGAAACCGGACCCGAAAGGATTTATTAATGTAGTTGTATATTATTTCAAGTCTGATATGAGCCATTTTGTGGGATTCTCAATGTTTTAATGTATTTTTAAATACAAATGGAAATCATGAAATAAAAATGGAAATGGATTTCAGGTGGGTCATAGGCAATAAGTGGTTTTGGCTGGGCTCTGCCCGAGCCCATACACTGGCTGCCACATGTCCAGGCGTTGGAGAGAGAAAACCACCCTTTTCGGGTGGTTAACTCCCGTATGCATGAGCCACTAGAAATGAACCTTAGTCATTGGATCTAAATCTCTCATATCAACGGTGGAGATGCGATAAGTGGTATAAATGCGGACCCAATAGGAGTTATAAGGCAGAATTTATAATAATTCAAATTCGATAAGCGACAGTTTGGTGAATTTTCACAGTTTTTAGTGTATTTCTCAGTGTGAACCAAGGACACTCTTTTTGGGGATTTCAAAGGCCCGATGGTCCATTCCGTTACAGAACAAGTGGCCACCATCCCTAAAGGCGTTTAGCAATGATTACTAACACTCAGAGGGGGATCTGAGTGGATAGAGGCCAGGGAGCTAGAGAGCCTGAGAAGGAGAAACGAACAGACAATGCTGATTGGTTTTAAAGCCACAGAAGACAGAAGACAGAGATATGCAGTGCTGAGACAGAGAACAAATAGAGATAGAGAGTTAGTGAGGAGAGTCTGTGTACTCGGAAAGACTTTTGGGATCCAAGTAAAGCCAAGGACCATTTCCCGGTCTTTACAAATTACCTTGTGTTAGTGTCAGTATATGCATACTTCCATTAGGGATCAAATATGCTCTTTGCATTTTCATTGTAGGTGTCTCATACTGAATTTTTTTATCATTCCACTAGGTCACGCCAAAAATGATACACTGATGGTTGTCTTCTTCTTCTTAGAAAATCTAATTTTCCCTCATTAGGTATATTTGTTGACCCATCTTCATGTTTCATTCAGTTATGATTTTAGTTATATTATTTTTAGAGTTAAGGTAGTCATGTCTTCATTAGGTCTTAGGGTTCATTTCTAAGGTCAAAGGCTTTGTTTTATTACAAGTAAAGGGCAACAAAGGTATGAGGAAGACTAAGAAACGAAGAATGGTTGGTAGTTAGTCATGGTTACTTATATCACTGATGTAATTTTCATCTTAGAAACATATTTTTTTGAGATGAAAACAGAGTATTTTAGTTTGTTCATATTTTTTATGTAATTCAAGTAATTTTATGTAATAATTGTTCCCATGAGCTACCCAAGGCACTTCTCCTTGCTGTAAGATAGGAATCATTGAAGAATCAACTCAATCAAAGCATCATCCACCTAAAAAGAGACAAAGAAAGAGAAGCATCAGACAGAGATTTGAAAACAAAGTAAAAAGTTCCAAACAAACATTATAAAGTGGGTTTTATCTAAGGAAAAATCAAACTCATCCTCTATATAAGATTTCAAAAGCATATTTCAAACTTCATTAGCTCTTTTGCACCCTAAGCTCTCCTTGGCAAACATAAAATTGATTGAAAATTCGAACAAGAAGGCGCCGCGTGTTTCAGTTTGATGTTGCACGTTGGGCAGAGTCGCTGCGTGCTTGAGTGTGGTGCTACACGCCTGTGAAGTGAAGGCCGCATTTACCTGATCGAGCCAAAGCAAATTTCAACGATGCTACGTGCCTATGCATTGAAGGGCGTGTTTTTCAAGGACGTTGTGCGCTGGCACTTGGTGCTACACGTTTGGCTAGTAAAGCTTGACAAACCCTAGAAGTGACAAAACACCACTTTTCTTCATCTGATCAAGCTACAAAGGCTTCTATTACCTGCATACAAGAAGTAAGTGGCCCAGTATCTCTTTTTCTCCATCAATTAAGTAAGTTGCACCCTAAATTTTAAAATCCTAGCGAATTTTTCTTGTATGTTTCCAAAATCACCTATTTGATCAAAATTACAACACTTCATAGAATTTTTCACCCTCAAATCATCCTTGCTTGTACTTCATTCAATATCCCTCACTATTTCACTCACCTTGACCACATATCAGTCCCTCAAGTTTTCACCTTAAAAACATAGCATAAGAGGGTCACACTAGTTCAGAGGAAGGAGAAAGACAGTCAAGGAGGCTAGCCAAGAAGGGAGGGAGAATGATCATATTTGAACCCACTAATACCATAGAACTTATGGCATCAACACTTACAGTATCATGTTTCAGGTACATGGGTTTTTTTGAGTTTTTCCAAAGGGTTGAAAGGGTGAATTTTCATCAGCAGTTAACTAAGCAGTTCATCCTCAATTCGTAAAACAAATAGGTCACTTTAGCCAGGGTCACATTCTCTATATCTCCTACCATCATATCATAGGCCACTGGAATTCCAAATGTAGGAAAGAAATGGTTCAAGCAAAGAAATTTGCCTCACAGTTTTTATGAGCCATATCTTAAAACAAGGTTTAAAAGTGATAGGAAATTTTTTTTCCCTTTCTCTTATCTCTTAGAAAAAAATGGGCCATTAATGAAGATAATCATGAGGTACTTCACAAGTGAGGGAAGGTTTTCCAGACTCTACTCATATCATATCAGGCTTCTCATGCACTTTACAAGGGTAAGAATGCTCAGTTTGTTGTATTGCCTTTTTAGAAGTATTGAAAAGATGACATATATTGCTCAGAAAAGGGATCCATCTCATCAAATGCATAGTATTTTCCATCATTCTCTTATCAAAATGATAGTCCTCCATTTCTTAGATCAACTAGGCATTGCTTGGGAGACCTTCATAACTAATGAAATATTCAATGAACCACCTACTCAACCAGCTCCCTGCATTCCTCCATCATCCTCCACTCATTCACCTACTTCTTCTCATCCACCATAACTTTCTTATCACTCATCCTCAATAGATCATTCTTCACTAGACACCTCCACACCATCTACGTCACCATTTCATGTAGCCGTTCATTCACCCAATATAGATGATGACATTGATGAGGAACATGATGAGCATGATGGCAGTGAGGGACATGATGTACACACTGAGCATGGTCAGAGTAGTATACCACAGAGGAACAATTTGTAGCCATTTGATTTCACCTATCAGAGGGGAAAGAGGCAAGCGTTTGCCCCACGGAAAGTGGGAGGGGCCTTGCCTTCTTTATCAAAATTACAGGTTAAAGGAAAAGAGAAAATGGTGGAGGAAGCAACGGTCAAACAACAACATGAAAAACATGACACTGAAAAGGAGTTTCTCCTTGTGAACTCAAGTGATGAGGAGAAAGACAAAATCAATCAGGTTGCCTTGAAAGCAAAGGATACCAAAATTAGGTAGCTTGAGACTAGTTTACAAAGGGCCAAATATATCATCTCCTTTTATCAACAAGAGAACAAGCATTTAGAGGTCAAGCAAGAATTGATGCAAATGAAGTACATCAAGGCAAATACAGAGGGTGAGAAGGCCAAGTTTCAGCTTGATGAGACTTATGGAGATTATGGAGAGCCGGATGATGAAAAGGGACAGAGAAAAAGACAAAGAAAAAGAGGATTAAAGAGAGCCTTAGAGCTTTAAAGTCAAAAGGAGGTAGAATTGGAGGAGCAACACACTTTAAATGAGCAATTGGTCAAGGACATATCTGAGAACATAGAGTCTTGGCTTGAGAAGGTGAAAACACACTTGGAGACTCTCTTGGAAAAATCAAACAAAGATGTTGAGATATAAATGAAGATGGCCAAGTATTATGCATGGAAGAACCAAGTGGCAAGGAGCAAGCTCAAAAGAGCTCAAGAGAAAATTAACAAATTGACCAAGCAAGAGGAGAGGAGGAGACTTGACATGCTTGAAGAGGCATCCCTACACGCCTCTAACCTTTGATCAATCATAAAATTAAATTTTTGGGTATTTTGAACCATTTTTGAGCTTGACGGAAATTGCTATGTTTTTCAGTCTAGTTTTTGCACAGTCATGGAGGGAAATCACACATTGCCTTGGGCACTGCGCTCTTTTTTGAGACATCCAATCAGCAAGAAGTCAGCAATTTTGGGTTTCTAGTGATGATTACATACACCTTATACAATTTCTAAGAATTTGGAGGAAAATTGGTTGGTCAAAAGGTCAAAAAGCACCTAAAACATGACCTTTAGACTCTCTTTCTAGCCTGGGCGCTGCGCATTGATCCATGTTGGGAGATTTGGTTTTTGACTCGGAAAATGACATCCAAATTTAGAAATTCAAGTTTTTATGGAAAGTAGACAGGCAGATATTTCCAACAAGCTATTGTGGGCCCAATTTGGACATCAGGAAAGCCTCCAAAAGTGAAACTGAAGTTGAAGGGTGCACCTGCACTTGGCACTTCGCGCTGGCACTTGGAACTGCGCATTTGACACTTTGCCCAAAATTTTGCAGATTCGACCCAATTTTCACTTCTACCATGACAGATGATGTTTTTACCCTTATAATTGATAAGTTGAATGTAATTATTATGCTTCTAGAGATTACTAGGGTAGATTCATTAGATTAAACAAATGTACAAGGTGTAATGTATCAGTTTGTTTGGAATAGGGATGAGTCACTTTGACCACCCTATTTTCTTATTAGAAGTTCATATTTTGTTAGAAAAATCTCCTCCTCTCATTGATTCGACTGCCTAAGATTAGGATGAGTTTTTTGGGGTCTATATGATGCTTTTCCTCAGTCATTGTAGGGTTGGACTTAGTGGGATGCTTATGTTTTGATTAGATATCATTTTGTATCAGTTACAACAGGAGATTAAGGAAAAATCATAGCTATATCTTTGGTATCCATTGGTATGATGCTTAGTTCAGTTTTTCTTTTGTATTCATGTGTTAGAATGTATTGTTGACTCCATTTCATCATTTCATTGCCTTTATGTGAATGTATACAAGTCTGAGAGGTAGAATCGATATCTTTTATGCTTTGTTTTGGGTAGATATTTCACAGTTTGTGTTTTCTTCAATTTAGGAAGAATCCATTGGTTTACATGCTCTTTCTAGCTCCTCACCTGTCTTTCCACCTCATCCATCAATCCCTAAGGTTATGATCATTGTGCCTACCTCACCCCATTGAACACCTTGTAGTTCTGACCTAATTTCCTTGCCCTAACTGTTTGGCTCTTTCTAATCTAGCAAAACCCTTCAAACAAATCAAATGAAAACCATATGCTACTATACCTAGCCTAATATCAGTTTCTTGATCCAGTCATTTTGGTGGAGATCCTTATGGAGAGAGCCTTCTCCTGGCATAGTAGGGCTAGCTACTTAGCTAAGCCTGGTTTGTGGTTACCCCAGAATTGCCTTATTCAGCCTGAGGTTCAATCCAGGTGCTAACACCTTGCAGGAGGAGGACTGATGCCTCTAAGACCAGAAGCTCAAGAAAAACCTAGTGTGGCATCTACTTTATGGTGTGTTATCTGTCAAATAGCTAGAAAGCATGCCACGAATAACTACCACTTGTTACAAAAGTATATGCAAACTTTGCAACAGTTTTTCTAAAACTTTTGTAGGTCGGTGGGACATGATGAGTGTGATTGTAGGAGTTATGAATTGATGATTGATAGAATGTATGCTTACAGATTCAGGTTGAAACGTGGCCCATTGACCAGAATGCAGGGATGGCATTGAAAGGATTAAGGGGTGCGAAGGAGGCTAAGGTGGAGGAGGACCTAGTAGAGGTCACAAATAGTTGATTTGCTACAATTGCGGAGGGCCAGGACATTATGCCCGTGATTTCACTAATGCAACGCATCCATCGTGCAACTATTGCATGTTGTTTGATCATGAAATAGAAGATTTTTTTTATGCTGATAGCCAGGATACGTGACAAAGGAGCACTACCACCTCCCTTGACTCAGAACTTGCAGATGATGAGGTCTGAGCTACGCAAGGAATATCTGAATGTAAATATAGTGCTTCGAAGTGGAATCACGATGGGGGATGACAAAGGGAAACACCTAGAAGACAACACCTGAGTTCGCAAGGCCCCGGGGAAATAGGTTGAGGTTGATTTGGAGCGTGCTTGGGAAACTATCATGGAAGCTAAGAAGAGCTTCACCGAGGCCTCCACTTTAGGAAGAAAAGATAAGCCTGAGCCGAAGATGGACACGTCTATGCTAACTACGTTCCTAGAAACTTGTATGAAGTTACTGTGTGACAGTAAGGCTATGAAAGGGTTATAGGAACTCATCAACAAATGTTTTGGGACTGTGCCAAGAGAACTATGTGTAGTCTACAAGATCGGAAAGCATAAAACAAGGACGGGGCGTGAAATGAGATTGATTGCACAAATAAGAGAATATGAGATGGATCAAGTCATTCTAGATCTAGGATCAGATGTGAATGTCTTACCAAAACAAACATGGGAGAAAATGGGGAGACATGTGCTGCAATGGTCTCCGATTCAGCTAAGGATGGCGAATCAACAAAAAATCATACCCATGGGGCGATTGCAGGGACTAACTATGGATATTAAGGAAGCAAGTGCACTGGCAAATTTTGAAGTAATAGAGATTGTTGATGACATCAATCCCTACCTTGTGCTCCTAGGAATTGACTAGGCTACTGATAGGAATGGGGTAATCAATTCGAAGAAGTGGAAGATGACCTTTGAGAAGAAATCATTGCCCGTAATAATACCCCTGGATCCTGCTGAAGGATTGTGCTATATGGAACCAGTCCATGACTATGAGAGTGAGGATGATCTGGACTACATCTATAAGATAACAACACGAGACCAAGACTAAGTGAATCCCACCACAGATGGACAGATTACATGGGAGCGTGAGAGTTCCTGTACTTCGGATTCTGACGAAGAAGTAGAACGATGGCAAAATCGATTACATGAGGTAACTACACTGAATTGCAATATGATGACTTGGTCACTCCACTGTGTGTTGACAGAAGAAAGAAATTTTCCTACTTATGATGGTCTAAATGAGGTAGATACATTCTTGGATGCAATTGAAAGGGAGGTGCCAGAAAAATAGTGCTTCCAAGCTTTAGACTGGGTACTACACGCTATGCCCACAAGATGGTGGGGTACACACAAAGGAAGCTTTGATGATTGGTGTGAATGTAGGAGGATGATGCAAGCATGATTTGGGAAGCCTAAGATATGACTGATAGACAAGTATGATGGATAGGATGATCTGTGCATGCATCTGGCCAAGTGGATGTAGGCTTATGGGGAGAAGCCCCAACTTGAGCAGGTGCACCTATACTCTGCACTCAACTACCTAGTCAATAAGCATCTGTTGGGGGCACATCTGCAGATGGATTTTATTGTACCAGGAATATTATTTTGATGTTGTTGTGAAGCCTGGACGATTGAACGTGGGACTAGACCACATGTCGCGCATTGAGACAGGGGAGGAACTCACTAATTTGGAGGAAGGATTACTTGATGCACAACTTTTTGCTGTGCGCATCACAGATGGACATTTTGAGGATATAATACACTTCCTAACAATTGGAACTATGCTTGAAGGATATTTTGTCCAGCAAAAGAAGGAATTAGTGGTGCGCACGACAGATTTCTCTGTCATTGCTAGGCATCTATACAATATGGGAAATGATGAAGTACTGCAAAGATATGTACCTGAGTTTGAATGAAGAAACATCCTCGCAGACGCTCATGGGGGTGTCATGGGAGGACATTATGCAAGAAGAGCAACCGCTCAGAAGATTCTATATGCAGGGTTATGGTGGCCAACCCTTCATTAGGATTCAAAAGCATATTGCAAGGCATGTGATGTATGTCAAAGAATAGGCAGGCCGACACGGAGGGATGAAATGCCTTTGAATCCACAAGTAACATTGCAACCCTTCGAAAAGTGGTTAGTAAATTTTGTAGGACCTATTCAGTCTCAAGGAAGTACAGGTGTGAGGTATATTATCACTGTGATGGAATATTTGACTTTTTAGGCAGAAGTGTAGCCGGTGAAGGATTGCATGGGAGAGACTACCACGAAGTTTATATTTGAACATGTACTAACACGATTTGGATGTCCAAAGATCTTGATGAGTGATCATGGTACGTACTTCCCGAATGAGATGATCAACACACTTATAGAGGAATTTCACGTGTCTCATCAAAAGAGCACACCTTATCACCCACAGTCTAACAGGTTAGTGGAGGCATTCAATAGTGTGCTTGAAAACGTGCTAACCAAGGTATGCAATGCTCAACAAAGTGATTGGGAGCTATGCATACCTGCAGTGTTGTGGGCTTATCGGACAACATGCAAGAAGCTAATGGGATAGACACCTTTTAGGCTTGTCTATTGAGTGGAAGCCGTAATGCCTATGGAATACATCATACCGACTCTGTGCATAGCAGTGCTCACAGGTATAATGGATCACAAAGCCCTAGAAGAAAGGCTTGCGTAGCTGGATGAGCTTGAAGAAGAATAATTTTTGGCTGGATTGAATGCAGTCGCTTGAAGCCATAAACCGGTGATCCGGTGATGTGACTATATGAAAGTGGCAAAGTCTTAGCACTCCAGGGAGCTGAAAGGAGGTGCGGGAATATAAACTCCATTGCTTGGGAGCTACATGATGTCAAGACTGCGTGCAGTAGAAAAGTGTCACAAGGTTTGTGAAAATGCGAAGACAACTGTGATGGCATGCAGGTCTACCGGAAAGTGACCATTAAAATCACTATTCATGATTTGATGGTTGGTTTGAGGCCAAATGGAGTGTGCGGTAGGTAATTAAGGTGAGCTTTATGGGTTAGATTCTTGGAAATATGCCACCAATCTAGCATTAATGGATTGAATGTGGGGGGAATGGTCAAATTCAAATTCAAAAGGCCCTATAAATTACAAGTGGCTATCCAGAGAAAAAATATTGGCATTTTGAGAACTAAGTTTTTGCGCACTCAAATATACATGAACTGAGACTTATTCGAGACTCTGAAAGAAAAATTGTTGTTTGAACAACTACTAGAGACATTGAAAGAATTGTGGAATAATGTTATGTCGACACCCACGGAAGCCATGCAGGGAATCGCAGAAGTAGAAGCTCGAAAGAGCGCCAGAGCAATAGTTGTGGTTCCGAAATCACCCTATACACCACGACCTAGGAAGGATAAGAAGGCTATGATCCCGGTGCACGTATCACCTAGAAATCCATAGAGGACCAATCTCACCTTGCAGGAACAGGGGAAGGCCATTAATCTAGAGGTAGAAGAGGAAGAATTTGAAGAAATCCTAGTCAAAGAGGAGGATGTAGAGATGGAAGTTGAAACCTAGGGTGCGAACCCTATTACTCATTTACTTGAATATGTTCCTCCACGAAAGGGAAAAGATAAAGTGCTAAAGGACATAGATGAGAGCAAGAGCTTTTTGCAAACTCCGCTTCTCCCAGACGATATTGTTTTTGAGGAACCACACTTGGAATGGTTTCCTATGTTGAAATTTGAAGATTGGGACCTCATAGACCACGATAAGTTCCCACATTTAGCGACTGAGAAACTAATGTGCCAAAGGATGGATGCGACAACTAGAATGATTGAATTGGAGCCATGCAAATGGCTCAAAGGTGTAGAGAAGGCCGAGTTGCTAAACTTGCACTGGGTGCCACATTACCATCATGCCCTAGTGATTGTCTTCATCATTAGACAGCTGCTTTTCTTGGTGCATGATGTGTGTTTGTGGCTAGATGAGCCCATCCCCATCACAGACCATTTGATTCACCAAATTACACGGCTGCCTTACTCAGGAGAGTATCCATCAAACATTTCGAAGGGAAAAGGTGGTGAATTGGCCCTCTCAGAAGCAATGAAGAAAAAGTTTAAGTTGGAGAAGAAGAAGCGAGGGTATGCCATCTCCAACAATAAAAATCTTGCAATCAAGGTTGCGACACAAATATTGGCAGGAAAGGTGATGAGGAAGTTGCATGTGGAAGAGGTTGCGACACAAATATTAACATGATCTTCATCACTCCTAGGTCTCTGATTATTCCTTTCAGATCCATAAACTTGGTAGGGAATAATTCCTAGTATTTGTGGAGCAATTCAGTGACCTTATCCACCATCGCATCATCGTAGTAGTCTCCAATCTTCATGGATTTGGGTTCTGCCTTCGTACCAATGTTCATTTGTTTTATTTTCACTAGCATGGTTATATGAGGGTTCTCAATCTGCGTCCTTGAACCTCGTGGTGGCCTTCTGTTTCTAGAATGTTAATCTTCCATGGGTCCTCATCCTCTTCTTGAACAATTATATTATAACATTTGAGCGCGTGACTTAGTTGAGTAGCCCATTCAGGCTAAATCAGGTCTAAAGGATCCTGCAGTCTCCTAAAGATAACTTCTTTCACCTCTTGTAGCGTTTCATCAATATTGTCAAACACATCCTCAAAACTGAATGTCATCATGAATCCTTTGCGCAAGATATCCCATTTTCCTATCCCATGGCAGAGCTCTATTTCTATATACCAATTCATTGGGATAACATCCAGGGTATGACAGAACATGTGCACCCACTCAAGTTGGGGCTTTTCTCCATAAGTCTGCGTCCATTTGGCCAGATGCGCGCTCGGAGAATTCTTCCCATCATACTTGTTTGTTGGTCGCATCTTAGGCTTCCCAGATCATGTTCTCATCATATTCCTACATTCACGCCAATCATCAAATCTTCCCTTGTGTGTACCCCACCATCTTGCAGGTGTAGCGTGTAGTGCCTAGTCCAAGGCCTGGAAACGGTGGTTTTTTGGTACCTCCCTTTCAAATGCATCCAAAAAGATATCTACCTCATTTAGACCATCATAAATAGGCAGGTTTCTTACTTCCGACAACACACATCGTAGCAACCAGGTCATCATGTTGGGATTCAGCATAGTTACTTCATGTAACTGATTATGCCAGCATTCTATTTCTTCATCAGAGTCCGAAGTGTAGGAACTCTCACAATCCCATGTAATCCTTCCATACACTGTGGGATTCACCCAATCTTGGTCTCACGTTGTTATCTTATAGATACAGTCCAGGTTGTCATCACTCTCATAATCATGGATAGGCTCAGTATAGCACGATCCTTCAGCAAGATCAAGGGGTATTATTAGGTGCAATGATTTATTCTCAAAGATCATCTTTCACTTCTTCAGATTGATTACCTCGTTCATGTTAGTAGCCCAGTCAATTCCCAGGAGTGCAAGGTAGGGATTGTTGTCATCCACTATCTCTATTACTTCAAAATCAACCAATGCGTTCGCTCCCTCAATATCCATGGTTACCCCCTGCAGTTGCACCATGGGGATGATTTTCTATTGATTTGCCACTCTTAGCTGAATTGGACACCATTGCAATGCAGGTCTCCCCATTTGCTCCCAAGTCTGTTTTGGTAGGACATTCGCATCTGACCCCAGGTCCAAAATGACCTCATCCATTTCATACTCTCCTATTTGTGCGATCAGTCTCATCTCCCATCCCATCCTTGTTTTATACTTGCCGATCTTTCGTACTATACGTGGCTCACTTGGCGCAGTTCTAGCACAACTTTTGATGAATTCTTGTGACCCTTTCATAGCCCTACTATCGCGCAGTAAATTCATACAGGTTTCCAAGAAATTTGCGACCATAGAGGGGTCCATCTTAGGCTCAGACTTATCCTTGCTTCCTAAGGTGGAGGCCTCAACGAAGCTCTTCTTAGCTTCCATGAAGGTTTCATGAGCGTGCCCCAAATCAAAATCAACCTCTTTCGCTGGGGCTTTGCGAGCCCATGTACTATCTTCTGGCTATTTCCCTTTTTCATCTCTTATCGTGATTCCACTTCTAACTACTATATTTAGGTTTCGATCTTGGTCGCGCGGCTAAGATCTCATCATCTACAGGTTCTGAGTTGGCGGAGGTGGTAGAATCCCTTTATCATGTATCCTAGCTATTAGCGTAGGACAATCTTCTATTTCATGATCAAACAGCATGCAATACTTTCACAACAGATGAGTTGGATTAGCACAATTGTAGGCATAGTGTCCTGGTCCTCTGCAATTGTAGCAGGTCAACTGTGCTTGACCTCTACCAGCTCCTCCTCTTCCTTGGCCTCGTTTGCACCCCTGAAATCCTGTTTGTGCCATCCCTGCATTCTGGTCAAGGGGCCAAGTTTCAGCCTAAACCCTGTAGGTAGGAGTTCTATCCATCATCAATTCATAGCTCTTGCAAGTATGCTCATCATGTCCCACTGACCTACAAAAGTTGTAGAACAATTGTTGTTGTGCTTGCACATAATTCTGTAGCAAGTGACAGTTATCCATTGCATGTTTTCTGGCTACTGACAGATAGTTCACCATAAGGCAGGCCCCGCACTAGGTCCTACTTGAGCTTTTGACCTTAAAGGCATCAGTCCTCCTCTTGCAAGGTAATTTGCAAAGATCAGGCAATGGTCTTTATCATGACCTTGACTCTTGCATTTCAAGCACCATACCTCCTCGTGTACCTCTAGCCGAGTCGTCCTGTCCTACTTCAAACTTTGCATCTCTAGGCACAGGTTCTTCAACTGTGGATGGCTCTACTAAACTCCTAGATTAGGATCTTGCATCAGAGTCTCATGTAATCTCCTAGCAATCTACAAGGCCTCTACCTGAGTTGTTATCTTCTTTTGTGACAACGCACTCCTTAATTGTGGTAGTAGCGAAGCCACAAACCACTCGTGATGCTATCCATTTGTCAAATTCTGGTTGGCTTCATGGATTGTACATTGCAACCTCTAATCTAGTTCCCAAGGCATCTTGCCTAGTTTCATCACAATCTCCTTGAATCCCACAATCAACTACCCCTTAGATTTAGGCCTACTAAATTCCCTATTTAGTGTTTCCTGAATGTACACTACTCCAACATTCGGGTTATCATTAGAGTACTTAATATACCAGGTTAGTGCATGATCTTGTAGAGCACTAACCAATGTCGCATTCTTTATATGATCATCTGTAACACCCTAATCTTCCCATACAACTTTCACAACAAACCAGAATTGGTCTGGGTCATCATTTCCCAAGCCTTTGAACAAAGGCAACTTCACTGTGTTTGCCATACTGAACTGCAGTGGAGGTGGAGGTGGTACGGCTGAAGTCAGAGGTAGTGCTAATGAAGTCAGAGGTGGGGTGGGTGGAGGTGGTATTCACGGGAATCCTTGTCTTATTAACTAAATAAAACTTCATAGAGAAACCTTCGCTATCCCTTCTTCATCTCTTTGTTAAGGTGAAATCAAGGGGCTATACTTCGGGCCCTGTGCTCCTTCGTTCCTGTAAGTTTTTCCACTTCGTGTAGTCCTGAACATCAAGGTAGATGCATAACCTGTTTTTCGCACAACATCAGTTTAATCCAAGTATTCAAAGCTTTACATACTTACCTCACGGTCCTTTGAAAAAGAGTCGCTCCACCTCACTAGAGCTTATTAGTGTTAGTCTTTGCAGCCTTCCTCTAGTGATCAAACATGCTCTTACAAGTGATTTTTGTTGGCATTATGTTTCTGGTATGGTTATATGTTACAGATGTTTTACTTGATGGAAACACCCATGGCATGGTTCTCAATATGATGAGAATTAAGAAGTACGCAAGAGAACAGTTTAGAAGATGCGTACCCGCATGTATGCTGTGTAGGGACCGCGTCCAGACACGCAGGTTACCCATTCATGAGGTGTGTACCCTAGTGCACACACTTCAAGGTAGTAAAACGCGCACACGTGGGGTTTCTTATGGTATTTAGCCGACGGTATTGTGTTATTATGGTTTTGGCCTGTGGTATTGATCCATGATTTGAGGAAGAGCTTGCCTATATAAAGCAAAGGAGATCATTTGGCTTGTGTATCTTTGAAAATTGAATATCTTAAGATCTGAAATATTGGGTTCTCGGTTTAAAAGCTTGATCTATAAAAGAGAAGTTGAAAGCGAATCTGTGAAGGGTGATCTCTCGAGTGCAAGATTAGATCTGAGCATCTAACTGTATTTCGGCCCTAATCAGAGGTACACAGGTGATTAACGGTGCGAGTGCGTGGGCACGCAGAGCAGAAGAAGGATAAGTGCGTGGGTACGCAGGGGCGTCAAAGGAGCAGTGCATGGGTAAGCAAAGGCGACGAAGGCTCAGTGCGTGGGTACGCAGAGCGGTAGTGGTTCAGGTGCGTACGCGATAGTCTTTTTGGGTGCGTGCCTACTGTGGCAGTACGTGGCGCGATAGTGCATTTGGGTGTGTACTGTACGCAGCGCAGTAGAAGAAGCAGTGCGTGGTCACGCAGTGCAGCAGAAGGAACTTTGCGGGTATATGCAGAGAAGCAGAGGGTGAAGTGTGTAGCGACGCAGGCCAAAGAAAGGAAAGCTGCGTATCTGTCTCATGACTATCTGTTGACTGAATTTTTCTATTGATAAGGTGTTCTGGGTTTAGTTCTGTGTTGTTGATCTGGTTACTGCCGTTGACTGTGAAATCTACATGTACTTGATGATCATTTGATGTATATGGATCCAGTTTGAAAATTTATGAAAAGTGGTCCTTGAAAAGAAGTAGGGGGTTGTAGCTCCCTTCCAGGAGATACTGGAAAACGAGAGAGAGTTGTAGCTCTCTGCAGGTTGCAGCCTGCGTACTGGTAAAGGACTGCACCAGTACAAGACCATTGTAAAAGGAGTTTCTAATTTGAAAGAAGATAGAGACATATTGCAGCAGGTGGTTTTCACCCACATTGGGTTTCCACCTTATATCTGGTGTTCTTTGGTGTGACTATCTGTTTTTCTTGTTTCATGCTCCTTATTATATGGTACTGACATATAAGTTAATAATGCATATCTGAAGTTTGAATTAAAAGAAAAGAATTTGATAATACTGATTCACCCCCCCCTCAGTATTATTTCCAACAATTGGTATCAGAGCAGGTCCTTCGGAGAAGCTTAATCGCTTGAAGGAAGATCATTCATCATGAGCAACTACGAGAGGGAAGCATCAATCAGGCCACCAATCTTTGATGGGACAAACTTCAATTATTGTAAGGTAAGAGTTACTGCATATCTTCAATCTCTTGGTACAGAAGTTTGGGATATCATAGAGACAGGCTACACTTTTCCTTCAGCTATTCCTACAGATGCGGCCGAAAAGAAGAAATATGAAACAAATGCTAAAGAAGTCAATACTTTGTTGGGATGCTTATCTCAAACAGAGTTTGTGAAAGTTATGCAATATAAATCAGCAAACGAAATATGGGACAAGATTGTCTTGAGCTACGAAGGAGATGAACAGGTAAAGCGTGCTAAACTTCAAACTCTCAGAATTCAGTATGAGAATCTCAGAATGTATAATGATGAAAGTGTGGCTAATTACTTTCTTTGGGTAGATGAGATTGTTAATTGTGTGAAAAATTTGGGTGAAGAAATAAGAGAGGCTATTGTGGTTGAAAAGGTTCTAAGATCATTGTCCCCCAAGTTTGAATCTAAAGTGTCTGCAATTGAAGAAAAGGAAAATCTACGAATTATTACTATGTCTCAGCTACATGGAATTCTAACTGCTTATGAAATGAGAAAGGGAGGTCCATCAGATAGAAGAGAAGCTGCTTTCAAGGCGTCAGGCAAGGGAGATTATTATGAAACAAGTCACGTACCAGAAGAAGAAGAAGAAGAATCAAATTTTGTCAGAAATCTTCAAAGGGGTTCTGGAAGGTTCAGAGGTAAGTTACCTTTTAAATGCTTTGCTTGTGGAAGAGTAGGTCATTATGCTGCAAAATGTCCTTATAAGGATAAAGGAAAGGAACATGCTAGATGGAACAAGAAACAGGGTGCAAATAAGAAAAGCTACTACACTCATGAAGATAGTGATGGTCTATCAAATAGTGATGAAGATGAACGAGGTAATGAATATAAACTGTTAATGGCATTTGAAGATGATAATTATATGGATGCTATAGATGTGGATAACCTTTTCGAAGAAATTACTAGACTCAAGAGATGTATAGAAGAAAAGAATATGATCATTGATACTCTACAATTTCAAATTGATGAAAAGGAAAAACATTTTGAAAAGTTAGAAGGTTAAATTGTTGCTCTTAGAAAAGAGACTGAGAAAACAAAAGCTATTAATCTTAAGTTTGTCAAAGGATCTGAAACTCTGGATGAGATTATCAATGTACAGCGTTCCCCTCTAAACAAGACAGGTCTGGGCTATAATGGAGAAACTTCTCAAGCATCCACTTCAAAAAGTTATCTTGATGCAGCAAAAAGGAGTGAGCAAAAGCACAATGGAGACTATCAGGTAAAGCAGGGACAAATTGCAAACAAAGGCTATCAGGGGCAATCTGTTTTAAGAGTGAACAAAAGCTACAACCAGCCACAGGTAAAGCCTTCTCAATTTGGTTCAAGAATGAATAACAATCGAAATTACAATCACTTGGCTAGTAGATTTGATAACCGCAGAAGTTTCTTCAATGGACAATGTTTTTCTTGTCATAACTTTGGTCACAAAGCAGCTCAATGTGTTGCATATAAGACAATCATGACTAGAGAAGCTCAAAACAAAGAAGTATGACCAGGATTACAAAAAGGACCTACAACAAATTTTCGGCTCTTGAAAATGAAGTTGAATGTTCTATTTTGAAACAATAACTTTTGGTCATGAAGATTCTTGAATGCAGGAGCAGGTTTCAGCAATAAAAAGGACAAGCCTCAGCACCAAAACATGGAGAATAAAGGAACACAAACAGAAGATGTGGATAGCATTTTATGCAGAGGGACAAGAAAATCTATGGTACATTGACAGTGGATGTTCGAAGCATATGACAGGTGAGAAAGAAAAACTTGAGTCTTACTCTGCTCTAGAAAAGTGAAAGAAAGTTTCTTTTGGAAATGATACTCCTGCAACTATAAAAGGAAAAGGCATTGCTCGGTTAAAAGAAAAGGTCAAGGCTGGAAATGTTTTGTATGTTGATGGATTGAAGCATAATCTTCTAAGTGTCAGTGAGATGTGTGATCAAAGAACCGAGGTAATATTTAGGTCAAATGGATGTCTTGTTCGTGATCTTGATACAGGGTAAAACAGTGATCAAAGGCAAAAGAACTCCAAATAATCTGTAAATATTTGAAGAAGGACAACAACAATGCTATCTAAGCAAGGATGATGAGCACTGGTTATGGCATCGGAGGTTGGGACATCTAAGCTTTTCACAAATAAGGAAGCATGCAAATATCAGGCAGTTCGCGATCTTCCAGATATCAAAATTCCTGACAACACCATATGCAAATCATGTCA
>APFE030737567.1:4252-53882 GCA_000404065.3 Pinus taeda
GGTGAAATCAAGCCGATCCGACGGTCGGTTTGTGAGATATCATCTGCCCTAGTTTGATGATGAAGCCGCTAACGCTGATGCTACTGATCTAGGGTTTTCTACTGCTGATATAAATAAAATTTATTGTACTATTTCTCTTTGCTGAATTATTGAAGATAAAAGAAGATTTGATCAAAGGGTTTCCCCCACACATTGGGGGGCTTGTCCCTGGCTAGCCGCCACATCTTGTGTCTCTTGTCTTGGCTTGTTTTCTGTCGATCGTTTAATGTTCTATCTACACTTTACTTTATGTACGTGCGATTGCTAATCTGAAATAACAAGAAAAGAAGTACACTGTTATAAGCATAGAACATACCATAACTTAATACTTCTTGCAACCACCTCAATTCTTTACCAAGTTGAAGGAATTGAGGGGAAGTAACAACTTAGAATAGGCATTTATAAAATTAACCAAGACCACATTTACTCCACATACTCACCTAAAACTTTGTTTCATCTTGCATACAAGTTGGATTGTGAGCATTTCATTTACTTGAAAGCATTATACTTTATATTCTTGTACTTGTTTATCTCATGCTCACGTTAATTGTTCGTTGATGTTATTATATCATATTTGAGCAGTGTCTCTTTTAAGTACAAGTTCTATTCTCTTACAAACTCTATTTCCATTTTGTTGTTCATCTCTCCAAGTTGTATATAATCTTTTGTCTTGATCTACTAACATTTGTATTGCAGTTTTCCTATCCTTGCAACTTCTTGTAACTTGAAAATTATATTTCATTGCAAGTATTGTAAATGTCATTTTGAGCATATATTTCTTGCAAGTATATTATTGGCACTGGTCTACTTACAAATTGCATTACAGGATATCTTGTTGAATTTATTTGAGCTATCCACATATTTGATGTTATATATGCTCATAATTATTTGAACTTGTTAATCAAATTTTGTTTGAAGCTATGTTTTAAGTCTGCCCTAGAACTTGTTAGATTTAACAAGCCTGTTGATTTGGGGTAGCATCAGATGTGCTCTAGCCACAAAAATTGGTGGAGGCTAAAGCACATGAGATCTCCAATACCCAGCAATGGTTTGGGTAGATTCTAAACAGTTTGGGAGATAATAAAATAATTAATATTTTTAATGGAGTCCCTAAGTCTAAACTCGGGGAAAATAAAATATTAATGTGAATTAATATAAAACTATGTTAGAATGGTCCAAAAGTCATGGATCAAGCCAGAGTTAATCTTAGCCATTGATTAGGGACTTAATCTCGGTCGTTGAATTGTCAACAAGAAAAGTATAAGAGGAGGCTTGAGGATCACTTAGAGAACACACCGAGTTGATTAAAAATTTGATTTTCTGGGGCAGGGCTTGCTGAGGAAATCGAAGGAGTGATCTGAGTTGTAGCTGAGGGGTAGTGAATAGAGAAGCAGAGAGGCAAAGAGGGTACCAGGAGCATCAGCGTAGACGCCGGGAGAGAGGGACGCAGAGCCAGCTACAGGCCACGCAGAGCCAATCAGGGCCCACGCAGAGGTAGCCAGGCGCTACGTAGTGCCAAAGAGAGCTAGCATGGGTGACGCAAAGGCTCTAGAGGCTGACGGAGGGCGAGTTGGGGTGACGCTGGGCCAGAGAGGCTGACACAATCCCTAGAGGCAGACACTAGAGATTTCATGGGGTAGATTGGAGCTTAGAGTTGTGGGAATGTTCATCCGAGGTTTTAGCTAGAATATTTGTCTCCGACTAAGAGGTATTGCTGCCAAGATCATTCTCTGTTGGGTGACCCGGTTTGGCACCCAGATTGTATTCTGAAACTTCTTAATAATAAAACCCTCAGATCGCTGCACTGATTTTCCCGCATTGGGTTTTTCTGGGGACATTAGTCCAAAAACAACAGTGTCACTTGTGTGCTTGTTTTTCCTTCAGTTGATGATCTGTAATGTGTTGAGCATGTACTTGTATTTATTTTCAGTATTTACATGGTAAATAACTTGTTAATTAAATAGAACAAGTAGGCAGAAATAAATCAGAAAGTACATGAAGGATTTCTAACAATTAGACCTAGAAATTCCAACATGGTATCAGAACATGGTTGCAGATCACAAGAGAACTGAGGGCATCGGCGGAGCAAAGCAGCAGCAGCAAAAACAGTTGTCACGAGTGAGAGAAGTTATTCCTAGCGGAGAAGCAGCAAGGGAGGGGTCACACAGTGCCTACGTCATCAAGTTTGAGCCAGGAAGAGGATCAATGCAATGGCAAAAGGGAGCAGACCTGACCTACGCAGTGCCCTATCATCTTTCTCAATCAGGAAGGATTGATGCTCGTGGCCAGGAGGTGTGGATTTTGCTGGTGCCAGGATTGCGCAGAGCCTAGAAGCTCTAACCTTCAGTTTGCTGAGGCATAGGAGGTTGTGGGTAAGTTGCAGGGTGAAGCTGGTGAGGTGTTGTTGTTAGAACAGTACCTAATAGGGCAAGACCAAGGAGGAGGGAGTTGCTGCCGAGTATTTCTAGCCAAGAAATCTCGATCAGTGTTGCAGCTACATTAACGATCAAAGTGGGGGCATCTCGACATTGGCAAAAGGGTTTCCAAGAGGGAAATCAAGGCTCAAAGGGAGTCACATCGAGAACTTCCAGAAGGGAAGTAGAGGAGCAACAAAATGGCAGTGAACGGGGTAAGAGACCAGGACAGACTAGACGGAGCCTCAAACTTCATACTCTGGAAGGCCAGAATCTTGTCTGTTCTAGAGAGGAATCGTCTCAAGCACTTCGCCTTGAAGACAATAGCGATCCCAGTTGACCCAGTTGAGAACGACAAGTACGAGGAGGCAATGGCGAGGGCCAAGAGAATCATCCTTGAAGGGGTCAAGTACCATGTAGTACAACAATATTGCCAAAAAGGAAACAGAAAATGCGATGTGGGAGGCCCTGACGAAATTGTATTAGCATAGTTCCGTGCAGAGGAAGATGCTACTAGAAAATCAGTTGCAGTCATACCAAATGCAGAAGGGAGAACAGATCGACACCTTCCTTGGTCGATTGAAGGAGATCCGGGATCAGCTGACTTCCATAGGGGCCACGCCGGTCAAGAATTGATGGTCAAGACAACCCTGAATGCAATCTAAGAAGACTGGGAGGTGTTTGTCCAGAGCATACTGGGCAGGTCGACCCTACCAGATTGGGAGGAACTGTGGACGGCTCTTCGCCAAAAAGAGATCAGAAGGCTGACCAAGGCGAGAAGCGGCGGCAAGGGGATCAGAATCAAGAAGGAGAAAGAAGAGGATGTTGCCCTAGCATCTGAGGGAAAGTAGGAGAAACGGAAGGACCTTTCCAAGGTCAAATGCTTCCATTGTGGGGAACTAGGTCACTATGTGAGCCAGTGTTCAAGGAAGAAGAGCAAGGGAGAGGCTTCCGAGACCAAGGTTGCGCCAGCAAGGGCAGAGAAGGAAGTGGAGACAGATGATGACTATGCCATGAGTGCTCACACGCCACTTGAGAGGAAGTGGGGAGACATCGAGTTTTATTCAGATTGACTACAAGCGATGAGGGGCAAGATCCTTGAGGTACCCAGCCTCTTGGATTATACCTTGCTACGGGAGCCCTGAAGAGGAGTAGCAATACTGGCGAATGTCAGTAGAGACGGATGCGGATGGAGCGATAGAGGGAGCTATAATGCAGGAGTCCCAAGACAGCTTGAGGTAGCAGTGCGAGGTGCATGGAGTTGTTGAAGCAGCGCAGAGGTCAGAGAAAGGGCACTTGTCAGCGACAAAGGGAGTTTCAGCATCGAGGGTGTCTCTAACCTGACAGAGATGTCAAAGTTGGGAGATCAGTTACTTACTTCTCAGTAACTGAGTTGCAGTGCAGTAGTTAGCAGTGGCAGTGCTATGGGCAGCACGATGTAGCATGATGAGAGGGGTTGTCGTACGAATGCAGCAGTGGCAATGGCGAGGCCATGGGTAGCAATACATGATGCAGCGGCACAGAGGATGTTGGGCAGCAGGCCTAGCATCAGCACCAGGACCAATGCCGGATGGTCAGGGTGATGCTCAGTGAAGAGTATTACTAGAGCACAGCCCTCGCTAAGAGGGAGTGTTGATTTGGGGTAGCATCGGATGTGCTCTAGCCACGAAAATTGGTGGAGAGGCTAAAGCACATGATATCTCCAATACCCAGAAATGGTTTGGGCAGATTTTAAACAGTTTGGGAGATATTAAAATAATTAATATTTTTAATGGAGTCCCTAAATCTAAACTTAGGGAAAATAAAATATTAATGTGAATTAATATAAAACTGTGTTAGAAGGGTCCAAAAGTCATGGATCAAGCCAGAGTTAATCTTAATCATTGATTAGGGACTTAATCTCGGCCGTTGAATTGTCAACGAGAAAAGTATAAGAGGAGGCTTGAGGGTCACTTGGAGAACACACTGAGTTGATTAAGAATTCGATTTTTTGGGGCAAAGCTTGCTGAGGAAATCGAAGGAGTGATCAGAGTTGCAGCTGAGGGGCAGTGAATACAAAAGCAGAGAGGCAGAGAGGGTACCAGGAGCATCGGCGCAGAAGCCAGGAGAGGGACGCAGAGCCAGCTAGAGACCACGTAGAACCAGTCAAGGCCTACGCAAAGGCAACCAAGAGCTGCGCAGTGCTAGAGAGAACCAGCGTGGGTGACGAAGAGGCTCTAGAGGCTGACACAGTGCCTCCAGAGGCTGACGCAGGGCAAGTTGGGCTAACGTTGGGCTAACGCTGGGCCAAAGAGGCTGACACAGTCCCTAGAGGCAGACGCTAGAGATTTTGTGGGGCAGATTGGAGCCGAGAGCTGTGGGATTGTTCATCTGGGGTTTTAGCCGGAATATCTGTCTCCGACTGAGAGGTACTACTGCCGAGATCATTCTCTGTTGGGTGACCCAGTTTGGCACCCAGATTGTATTCTGAAACTTCTTAATAATAAAACCCTCAAACAGCTGCACCGGTTTTCCCGCATTGGGTTTTCTCGGGGACATTAGTCCAAAAACAACGGTGTCACTTGTGTGCTTGTTTTTCCTTAAGTTGATGATCTGTAATGTGTTGAGCATATACTTGTATTTATTTTAAGTATTTACTTGGTAAATAACTTGTTAATTAAACAAAACAAGTAGGCAAAAATAAATCAGAAAGTACATGAAGGATTTCTAACAGTTAGACTTAGAAATTCCAACAAAGCCTTCATTAGAAATCTTCCTTAGGGTCTACCCACCTAGGCTTAGCTAGGAGAGAATCTAGACAGAGAGAGTTGGGATTAGGTGGTAGCCCCTTCTCTTGGCATTGTCACCAAGAACACACCTTGTGGGGTTGGGAATTTTTCCCACATTTCTTGGGTGTGCAAAATTGTGGACAACAGAATGCATATTGGGGTATACTCTGTCAAGTCCTAGACTTGATGGTAAGGGGAGATACCCACTTGTCATAAATGACAAAGATCACACACGCGCCCTACAATGACAATAAGCAAGATGCTACTAACCATAGAAGGATCACAGACTATCCTATTGTCCAAAGTTCCCTCAACCCTAGGATCTCTTTCGCTCAATTCCTCTCCCGATGAACTCAAACAGGGGGGAAGAGCATAGCTCAGTGTTCTCAATCAACTGTGACCACTTCCTCTCATTAGTGCCTTCACTAGGCTTATAGTTGTTAGTCCTAGCCATAGTGCATGACACCTAGAGAATATTGGGTCAACCACAAGCTTACATGTTGCAACACAAGGATCCAATTGCCTGCCTGCTCATTAATCAAAATGTGATGGACTCTCATTGCTTCTTTCTGTACCATACCTTGGATATAGTGATATTTGATCTTAATGTCCTTGAACCTAAACACAGGATTCTCTGCATGTCGGAACCCATAATATGTCACAATATATCATAGTTGTGCCCAACATATGCTCAAATAGTTATCCAAAGAGCTTTCTCAACCATGTTGTCTCATAGCTAGCCATGCTAAAAGCAATGCACACCGTCTCTCAAAGCAACAAATTTCTATGCCAGGAAATCAGCCAGGAAACAAGGGCAGACCTAAGGCAGCACCCAAATTTTCTCTTCCAGTCATCAACATTCTCAGCATCAGTGTATCCATAAAGTCTCAAGTATTCGACAGTGTGACTCAGTTCATGAATGACTACATTGTCTAGGTATCCCAATACCATATTTTCAATATTCCGATATAGATATCTAGGCTCTATATGGCTCAAAGAACATACTAAAATCAAGAATGCATCAAAGTTGTATTTGAAGAGGGCAACTCTCTCAACTGCTTAGTGTAAATCATCATGCCAAGTCTTTGACATCATATTTCCCTTGACAAGAAAGTCCTCAGCATTTCTATGTTACACTTCTAATCTCAAAAAGAGGATCATCTTGGTTTCAAAAGTCAACTCCCTCTAGCACTGAATGTTGAGATGATCTTGATCCTGTTAGAAATAAATTGTCAGCATATAAAACCAAATATCAAAGACGTACCTTCAATTATGAAGAGAGGTTGGTGTTGTTTACTTTTGTAGCATCAGTTGTGTTCTAGCCACGAAATTTTGTGGAGAGGCTAGAATAAATGTATTCTCCAAAACCCAGAATTCGTTTCTGGAAATTCCACCTACAGACGACTTAATTAAAATAATTAGCTTTTTTTAATGGTTCCTAAGTCTAAACTTAAGAAATTTGGTTAATTAAAGGGTATTAATTAAGTCATGGTGAGAATCTTCTAGAAGAAGACATGGATCGATTTCTAATTAATCTTATTGATTATGTTTTAATCTTGGCCATTGAAGCCTCAATGAGAGATTATAAGAAGAAATTCAATGGGGGTTGGAGAACACACTTGGAGCCACCAGGAATTAGATATTGTCGAGAAATCGAACTCCAAAGTAGCAGTTGTGTGTTGTCGGAGGTGATTCAGTAGTTTCGAGACAGTGAGAGAGGGGCAAGGATAGTAAGGTCGAAAGAAAGTTTTTCTAGTCTGATGAGTGCATAGCAGAGAGACAACGTACTCCATAGAGAGGTTGATGCAGTGGAGAGAGGCAGCATAGAGCTTCAGAGGGAGATTCGTATTTTGATGAGGAGAAGTCGAGATTCAGTGGCAGGAGCCAGAGTGGGAGCTCGAAGGCCAGAAGATCGATTTTTCCAAAGCAATAGTTGATCAGCAGAGTGAGAGAGACATTGGTCAAAGCAAGGCTAACGCAGATCTGCGTAGTGTGATGCAAAGGCAGCAAGGAACAGCTCATATTGAGCTAAGGTTAGTGTCGGATCACCAATGGAAGTGAAATTTTTCTCACTAGACTTCTGTCAGTCATTTTCTCTGTATGGAAAGCTAGATTTGACCTTCCATAAATTTGTACTCAGATTTACTACTGCATAATAATAAAACCCTCAGCTGCTGCACCGGTTTTCCCAAGTTGAGTTTTTCCGAGGACATTGGTCCAAAAATAACGATGTATTTGTGTGTGTGTGTGTGTATCTATTCTTCCAGCATTATTTTTCTTCCACAATATTGTATTTGTGAAGGCTGCAATGTATATGTTTCGATATTTGCCATAGGAAACTACAAGTAATTTGTTTGATTAATTTAACAAATAGAAGAAACATTATCAGTTGCTGCAGTAGGATATGGAGTTTCCGAATTTTCACATGGTATCAGAGCACAGATAGAAGTCGGAGAGCTCAGTAGCAGTAAAGGAGAAGGAGGTTCAAATTTCTCCGTAGGCAGCAATTCGAAACCCTCAGAGGCAGCGCAGTCCCTTAGGCGAGGAGGGTCGATTTTTTTAAAGAAAAATCTATTTCTTTGAGAGAGCCGACAGAGAAATTAGATCTTCCAGATCATAGCTTACCAAAGGCAGAGGGAGACAGTATTTTTCTTACAGAGCATATCTTCATTTGGGATGTAGATTTTGCAGCAATTTGCTAGTGCAATTGTGTCAGGAGGAAGGAAGAGCACACACCGAGGGAATTCTTTCCTCAAGGGACTTCTAGCCCAGAAGTTAGAATTTTCCTAGCAGAGCAGCAATAGTTGTGTGCAGAGTTTCTCACTCCAGAAGGGAGTGTGAATAGCTGGGCAACAATTGTGCAGAGGAGAAGAGGAGGAATTCGACATTTTCAGAGAGATGACATCAGCCAGGTTGAGAGATCAACATATGTTGGAGGGAGCCTCCAACTATGTGATCTAGAAGGCTAGAATTTCCTACCTTCTAGATTAACATGATCTCAAGACTTATATCGATAGTGTGGTAGTTGTGCCCGTGGATGCAGATCCGCTTAAGAAGTACAAGAAAGAAATGGTGAAAGAAAAGAAGCTAATTCTCAATGGGGTTCGAGATCATGTGGTATCTCACATAACTCGCAAAGATACTACCCGGCAGATGTGGGAGGCACTTGCTACGCTATACGAGGGATCTTCCGAGTAGCAGAAGCTGTATCTTGAAGAGAAGTTGAGATGCACAAGGATGCAGAAAGGGGAGCGTATAGACGTCTTCCTTACTAGACTTCAGGATATCCGAGATTAGTTGTTTGTAGTAGGGTCGGCGCCTCAACCTACAAAGTTGGTATAGTTTACCCTCAACAAAATTTCCAAAGAGTGGCAAGTTTTCATCCAGAGTATCCTGGGCAGAGAAAAACTACCAGATTGGGATCATATGTGGGTTGATCTGCAGCCAGAGGAAATGAGGCAAGATTTGGTGAAGACCACCATCACTAGCAGCAGCAACAGCAATGGAACGAAGCAAGTAAAGGAAGAGGAGGACGTGACCCTTGCATCAAAGGGGCAGCAGGAGCAGTGGCCAAGCTCAGGTGTGGTGAGCTTGGCGACTACAGCACTCAATGTCCTCCCAGAAAGAAGGACAAGGAGGAGAAGCAGGATCAGCAGGTTGTATCCGCGGAGATTGACAGGTTGTCCTCCAGATTGGAGGAAGAGTTTGCCATGATCACCTAGATACCTCCAGGAGTGAGGTGGGGTGATTTGGTTTTGTAGCCCCAGAGAGCTACAAGGTGGGCAGGATTCTTGAGGAGATCCACCTCATGAATCAATACCTTTCTACTAGAGCCCATAACATGCAATAGCAGGATAGATCAGTGGCAGTTGGTGCAGTCGTGTGCCAGAGTGATAGATGCAGTAGCTAGTAGCAGGTCAGATGTTGGACAGCGCGGTGCAGAGTTGGCAGCAGTGGAGTTGGCACAAAGTAGAGTCAACAGCAGTGTACAGGCTTCAGTGACAACGCAAAGTCTAGCAGCAGCGCAAAGGCTTCGATTACAATGCAAAGTCTAGCAGTAGTCAGGACTTGGGTGACAGATGCATCATACTGACCACAGTTGGTTCAGTAATTTGGATGCTTTTCCATTGTAGTTGTTGCAGCAGCAGCAGCAGATGGAGAGGGAGTTGCAGTGCAGATGCAGTGTCGGCAGCAATTCAGCAGGGCCAACAGCAGCACGGATGCAATGTTTTATCACAGTTACGCAACAGTTGACGGGCAGCAGCAGCCAGACAACAGCAGCGTGACAAGAGGTGGTGCAGGGTGTTGCTTCAGTGAGTTGCAGCACTAGAACGCATTCCTCGCTAAGAGGGAGTGTTGACTTTTGTAGCATTGGTTGTGTTTTAGCCACGAAAACTTGGTGGAGAGGCTAGAATACATGTATTCTCCAAAACACAGAAATTGTTTCTGGAAATTCCACCTAGAGACGACTTAATTAAAATAATTAACTTTTTTTAATGGTTCCTAAGTCTAAACTTAGGAAATTTGGTTAATTAAAGGGTATTAATTAAGTCATGGTGAGAATCTTCTAGAAGAAGACATGGATCGATTTCTAGTTAATCTTAGCCATCCATTATGTTTTAATCTTGGCCGTTGAAGCCTCAATGAGAGATTTTAAGAAGAAATTTGATGGGGGTTGGAGAACACACTTGGAGCCACCAAGAATTCGATATTGCTAGGAAATTGAACCCCAAAGTAGCAATTGTGTGTTGTCGGAGGTGATTCAGTAGTTTTGAAGCAGTGAGAGGGGCAGGGATAATAAGGTCAGAAGGAATTTTTTCCAGTCCGATGAGTGCATAGCAGAGAGACAATGTACTCCAAAGAGGCTGACGCAGTGCAGAGAGGCAGCGTAGAGCTTCAGAGGGAGATTTGTATTTTGCTGAGGAGAAGTCGAGATTCAGTGGCAAGAGCCAGAGTGGGAGCTCGGAGGCTAGAAGATCGAGTTTCCAGAGCAGCAAAGTGAGAGAGACGTTGGTCCAAGCAAGGCTGACGCAAAGGCAGCAAGGAGCAGCTCATCTTGAGCTAAGGTCAGCGTCGGATCACCAGTGGAAGTGAGATTTTTCTCACTAGACTTCTGTCAGTCATTTTCTCTGTATGGAAAGCTAGATTTGACCTTCCATAGATTTGTACTCAGATTTACTACTGCATAACAATAAAACTCTCAGTTGTTGCACCGGTTTTCCCAAGTTGGGTTTTTCTGGGGACATTGATCCCAAAAAAAACGGTGTATTTGTGTGTGTGTATCTATTCTTCCAGCATTATTTTTCTTCCATAGTATTGTATCTGTGAAGGTTGCAGTGTATATGTTTCGATATTTGCCATAGGAAACTGCAAGTAATTTGTTTGATTAATTTAACAAATAGAAAAAACAGTATCAGTTGTTGCAGTCATAATTTTCAAAACCGGCCTTGCTAACCGGTTACCCGTCTAACCGGCCGGTTAGCAGGCCCATCGGTCGAAACTGGCCAAAAAACCCGGTCAGGCCAATCATTTCTCCTTTTTTTGCCTTAAACCAGTCCTAACCGACCGGTTTAGGATGGAACCGGCCGGTTTGTATCAAATCGGCCAGTTAGGAGGCACGCTCACCGTTTTCAGAGACTGTTTTAAAAACATTGTTGTAGAGTCATTGATTGTGGGTTTTCAGAGACTGTGGCCTATTTGTTGAAGTGTATGGGTTGCTTCCTGGGGGGTTGGTTATCTCTGTGCATATTCTAGAACAACATGCCACTCACTGAGGTAAAATTGTGCCTTATCTGCTAGCTGGAGGTTTGCTGATATATTTGCAAGCCTGAAGTGGGAGTGTCGTTACCATTGTTTTAGGGAAACAACTATAAACAGACCCTTGCAAATCAAATCAAAGAAACGAAATACTTTGGAAGCGAGTGATTCTCCATGATCATGAAAACACTGGCCTGCATACTTATTTTGTGACTAATATTTATCTAGTAGTGGGCTGAGTTATTGGTTTCTTCCTAGAGTTGGTGTTACTCATTGTTTGTTGAGCTTTGGAGTTGTGTATACCTTGAGGAGAGGTTGGACCTACATGTTACTTCAAAGTTCAGATAGAGGTTTGCCATCACTTTGCCAGAAAAGAGCTACTATCATATTCTCTCAGACTTGACCAGGTTCCCTCATTACCTCTTACTCTGTACATCTTTGAAGGCAAGTATAATGATTGTGCAATATTCCAGTATGTAGCTAATACACATTATTTCTACTTGGGTGAAAATTTTAAATACTTTGTAAAATTTGCTAGTTGGAGTTCATTTCTACACACTGAGTATTATATATGTTATGCTGAGACAAAGAAGCCCCAACTTGTCTACAACATAATGTTCTCCACATAAATCTTCCATTGGAAGAAACATCCAAACTCAAGTGAAACTTGCAATACCACCTACAACATATTGCAAATAATTGTTTGAGAAAATTACACAGAGAACAAATCCACTCCTAAGAGTTGTGTTTATAACTTTATCTATTCACTGGTATCTTCATAATCATCATTTGGCTTGAGGAACATTTGCTCAAAGTCTATGGGTTATTAAAGCCATTGAATTGTATAACAGATTGAGGATACAGCTATGCCTTGATATCATAGTAGAGTGCATACATCTTGTCTATTGTTGGTCTGGGATGTGTTAAATTCGTTCAAATGGAGGTTTTAAGACACTTCTTAAATCAACCTAACAGAGCAGTAGTTGATTGCAATGATTCTATGAGGCAGAACAACAAACCTTTCTATCATATGTATTGCACTCGGTGCCATTTTGATATATTCACCTTTACATGGTATATAAATGAGCAAACTTTGCATATTTGTCTCTATTGGCTTGGAATCATGGTTTTAAATCTTAAAAATAGTTTTGTTTCATTAAAAAATAATTGTTTAATGTATTTTTAAAAACCGGTTCGTTTAGACCAAACCAATCCCGGTTAGATCGGTTCCGATCAGTAAACTGGTTCATTAGGTGGACCGGTCCGGTCACCGGTTCCAGTTTTAAAAACACTGGTTGCAGTAGGATTTGGGGTTTCTGAATTTTCACAGGTGTCTGCATCAAATGTCTATCATTCCAAGCATGATAAGCCCGGGGGACTTGCTAGAGTCTATATGGAACTTTCTTCAATATGTAAGTGTTGCATGAAACCCCCCCCCCCCCAAGGATCCAAACTAGGAACCACGTCCCGTACGGATCCGTGGGGGATCCATCGTCCGATCCACAGATTGGGCCTGCAAAGACAGTTACTGGAAATTTGGAACCGTGCTAGCCCGATCCGTGGATCGGGTCGGCAAAAAAGGTTCTTAGAAATTTGAAACCATACCAGCCGATCCGCAATTCCAGATTTCCGAAACACGGATCCGACGACAGATCCGCGGTGGATCAAGGATGAATCCCAAGTGGATCCGAAGGGAGATGGGTGGTTCCACAGGGTTGCGTAGGGTTCTAAATATTCTTTTTATTTTTTCTTTGACTTAAGTTGGGTTGAGGCTTCTCGGACACTCCCAAAGTGCTCCCTTGATGCTCCTTAGATGCTTCCTAGATGCTCCCTCATGGTAATATTAAATTCTTAAAGTAAAAGTGACATTCTCCTTTATTTTTCATTTTCATCCTATTACTTAAATTTTTAACATTACCATGAAATGACTCGGGATGTTTGAGAGTGGTTCCAGCCTCATCAGACTTCATATGGAGAAAATAGAATTTCATATCCTATTCAAAATTCAGCAGACTTAACAATTTTCGAGACTTCAGGATCAATGGGATTGTGGCATTTCATTCAATTATATCATGTATGAGGGTATGTGATTAGCATTTAATCAAAAGCACCAAGCCCTATATGTAACCAAGTGTTGGTGGTGTTAATTGTTGAACTCCTTTGTCATGCCCTTAGCAAAAAATTACCTTTCAATCAAGTCAAAAATCATCGATCAAGCATGTTAAGCCTTTTCTATCATATTTTAATTCTTGGATTAGGTAGTTTGATCAAAATTGGGCAAGGTTGACTAATATCCCTGGACAATCTAAGTAGAGGCAAAGGCTAGACAAGAGGAGAAGAATTTAGATTCTAGATGGTTGATGCTCGAATAATTAATCATTAATGTACAATGGATGCCATATCTATCTTGATTTCTGTACAAATATACATGCTTCCATACTTCTACAACTAATTTGGTATTTTGGATCTTTTTTAATATAAATACAAAAAATATTTAAAAAAAAAAATTATATATATAGTTGACACTTCCTAGATTTGTGGGAAATGACACTTCTGCGTCCCCGCTTCGTGCAACGTTGAGATTCATGAGTCTACTATTCATGCCTATTTAAGTCCTAAGATAAATGCAAATATGCTCCTTCCTCCATAGAGGAAGCTTACTTCACGTATATTTGATAATAATGCATTTGGAACCAGCAGCTAGGATCTCATCATAACCTTCTTTCTCTAAGAGCATACTTCTTATCATAGTTTGAACCATATCACGGAAGCATCAAACACTGCTATATCTTAGTCATCAAGAATGGTCCTTGCATGAAGGACATATTGCTCTCAGCATCATATCAGATTATTGCACTCAATTTACTCCCTTTGAATAGGAAGCTTCTTCAATCATAGTTATCAACCAAGGACACTGCAACCCTTCCTTCGAGGTCTTGAGCTCTTGTCCATTTTCAAGTGCCACTCTAATCATGGGATGGTTCCACATCTTCCTCAATCTCGATATAGAGGACTTAGTCCTCATATTCATCAGCTATACCTATGACCCACGAACAAGAGCAAGAGCAATAATGACAAAGTAAATAATCATAATGAAAGTGTACCAAGTGATGAGGCAGGATTGTCTTTCTTTTCTAGATGTAAGAGTGGCTCCTTCATTTTCTTGCTCTAGCTCCCTCTTGGAGCTAACCCTTCTTGCACTACTCTACATCTCGATGATCCTCAAGATGGATCACATCCTCATCCAAGAAGTTAGTGAAACAAATAAATTACTCTTGCAGAAAGAATCACCAATAATCGAAAAGAATAAATTCACAAGAATTGTGACACAAAGAAATGACACAAGTCTTAAAAGTATAGTGACACAAAGAAATGACACAAGTCTTGAAAGTACTTATCTTTAATATAGATTGTAGGAGACTCTCAGCTCCCCCTTGATCATTTCTTCCTCTTAGCTAGGAGGCACCATTGTTCATCGAGCATATGTCAATGTTGTCTTCAAAAGAAATGCATCCTCTTAAGCATCACTTGTATTTTCAATCCTTTCAAGCCCAGTTACAAGATAATCACTGCAACACAACATCTCCCATTGGGTAGGAGATAAGTCAAACTAGGATTTCCCTTAATTTGTCATAGGTACTTGAAGAACTCAATGGCTTCTCACTAATCAAGAAGATTTTGCTTCACACTAGGGTTTCAATGCTATATAACTCAAGCCATATCCAAGGCCACTTCAAGGGTTCCCAAACCCTAACCTTCTCTTGTAAGAACAAAGCTTTCCTAGGGTTTCCTTCAAACCCTGGGAAAATTCCAGGGTCTTGGTCAAGAGTCATAGGTCTTGGAATTCATCAATTGAAGGTCTATAAGAAGAGAAGAATTATGGTGGGTATTGCTCTCAAGATTAGAGAGGTTTTGACCTTGGATGATCGCCTATATATTGTGTCATTTGTCTTATTGTTCTTTATGGTTTGGTAGTTGTTTGATGAAGAAGAATACTAATAATAATCAACTAGAGGAAGAAGCTAATTAAGGAAAGTAAAAATACACCACAAATTGTTATGACAACAAGAGAAATCAACCAATGTTGTTGCTCCTAGATTTATCAACAACCTCCACAAGGGGGCAATCAGGGCACCCCTCCACAAGGGGACAACTACTCGAACATGAACATATACATGTGTAGTTTGGACATTAATGTGCAAACTAAAGCTCATAATTATAAAACTCCTAAAACTATGCCATCTACGAAGGAAGCTTCCTCATCACACTTGAATGGCCCTTTCCACATAAAGAAGCCATCGATCGAAATGTGCCTCGCCCCCCAAAGTGCATATTGTGAAGGTCCACCCATAACCCTGACATTTGAGTTGTTCAAAACTATAGCATTGTTGAAGATCTAGCTCAAGCACCTTGCACCATGTTTGTTCTAAAGGTCCTTCAGAGCTACCCTCTGTAGTGTAAGGCATTGTGAATTAGAACGGTGGGATTTCTCCTTTTTTCAGAATGATTATGTTCAATCTTGACCAAGTTGTGCCTAGGCACCCCCATCATGTCACTTGTTAGATCTAGATATCTTATCGTGGCATGAACATATTTAGATGTGTCATTGAAGAAGGGGCCTCTACTTTTGTCATGTTGTAATCAATTTGGAGATCCTTAGGTTCCCCTCAGCTACCTTTCTGAAAGGTTTGATGGTTTTTCTTTAAAACTACATGGAATTCTTCTTGCTCTTCCAGTTGAGTTAGGTGGGAAAGACGCTCGTAATAGCAGCTGATGTACGCTCCTATCAACTATAATATTTTGTTGGGATGGAGCTAGATGTATGAAGTGAATGCAACAATGTCTTCAGTGTTTTAAGTGATCAAATTCCAGGGAAAATGGTAATCGTCAACTAATTGTCCTATTGTGTTCCTGATCCTAACTCTCAATCCAAAACATTCCATTCGTGGATGGTTCCAATGCGTCGTTGAAAAGTGTAGGTATAGAGATGTTCAAAGATTTATCCTTCATGGGTACTTTCCTCTCCTGTTGGTCGAGTCATGCTTACGCATCCTCTCCTTACACCTCTTAAATATGTAGCCTCAATTCCCATATACGTGATTTCCTCGATCATCAATGAATCTGAGGGAAAAAGAAAACCCCATGTAGATTCACAACTTCTCTAGTTGGGATATGGAATGAGATAGACCCCAACCCAATCACTGGGTACTTTTCATCATCACCAAGCTCCACCTACATGTCGATAGCTTGTTCTTCCAGCTTGAAGGTTTTCGATTGCCACTAACCTTTGCAACCATGTAGCCTTATAAAAATACCTAGAAAACTAACATTTTTGTCCACCGATGTATTTACCAAACTTGACCAATTGACCATGAGGTACTTGTCTATCCAAGAAGCTTAGAACAATAGGTAAGCTTATATCAATCGGGAAGCTTACATCAATAGGTAAGCTTATATCAACCAGAAAGTTTACAAGGACTCTCTAGCCAGGGTCTCGTATCTGGCCTGGCATGGCTAGAGCTATACTATCTGGCATGGCTAGAGCTATACCATCTGGCCTATATAAACCATAGCTCTCGTATCTGGCCTAGCTAGACTGTACTTTCTATCTCCCGAGAAGCTTAGATCAATAAGGCATGTCGCACGCATCAATAAGGGTCGATTCTCTCACGTCGATCAATAAGGAAGACCGCACGCATCAATAAGCCCTACTACTTAATTCCTCGTTCATGTGTTTCGTTGTAATGTTGTCTACACCTCATCTACATCCATGGACATACCCGTAATGTCCCAGACATGTTCCAAGGTAAAGGGATAAGGTTGGTCTAGCCATAGCTTCCCTTGGAGTACTCTGCTAATTGGAAACTTGATGCATTTCTACACTGATGGCAACGAACCAAAGGTCAAGACTTCCAACAAGTTCATCAGTTATGAGACTTGTAGGGGTTGGAACTCATCGAGCACCTCCATCCTCAACCCCCTATAATGAGCTACACCCCACGCATATACTCGTGCTTGTAGAAATCCGTGAACAACTTCCCATTTGTGAAGTCATGCTCCACTAAAGGCATGAGCTCCAGCTTGTCGTTGAAGTATCCCCTCTACAACACTGACGACTATCACCGACTCTACTACCGCTTACTTCTTCTCCGATGATGATCGAACACTGACCTTGCCAGAGAGAGATCAAGTACATAAGAAGACAAGAAACGATGATCCCCACATCTTACAGAACCAAGGCAGACAGAACAAACTTGAGAACAATCCTATTGGAAAGAGCACCCCATTCAAGGCTTCCGACAACACTGGAGAAAAACGACGACGACCAACAAGAGAACAACGAGGGACATGAGGTTTGGAAGAGCACACCGACAAGAAAGAACCCGCTACCTCTTGACGGTCAATCACCGACAAGCAACACCTTTCAATCTTCCAATGCAAATATACTCGTTTGCAACTTCAGTTAGGGTAGATTTTGAATTTCACTCAGTTAGGGTTAGAAGCACAGAAGTTACAAAATATAGATTGTAAGTTAAAATGATATGTTTTAAATTTATACGATCCAATCGCTTCAAGATTCTTGGGACATATGGATATTCATTCTCTGAAACTACGGCAACTTATATTGAACTTATCCTTGTGGTATCTTATCCTTATCTATAAATGAATCACTTATACTCTTCTTGTACTGAACTAGAACTCTATTGTTTCATAACAAGCATATTAAACTTATGATACTTAGACTTATAATATTTTTTCCTATACTTCTACTAAACTTAGAGAACTTCTACTAAACTTAGATCTTATAACTACACATAGCCCCTATAACTAAACCCACAAAACTCTTAACTAAACATAGCTAACTCTAACTCTTACTCTTTGAAGTGGAAGAACAAGCTATTACTATCATAAAACTCCTCAAAAAGAACAGAAACTATAAACTTAGACACAATACCAAACTTCATTGCATCTACAAAATCAAGTTTTCTTATAAGTTAGCTAAAAATACCCTTACTCGTATGTTTCTTCCATAAACCAACAATACACTCTTAGATCATCAATAATCTATTCCTTGCATCTTAGACTCAACTAATACTTAACTTCAACTATCCTTTGCTTTGCCTTCTTATTGTTCCTTATCTAATCTAATATTCCTTTTATTCTATTGTTAATAGCTATAGATATCTATATACTCTTATTCCATTGTGTTACTATGGGATAGATTAGTTGATTGAGCAATAGGTTCGAAGTAGTAAAGTAATAGGAAGGTAGCAATTCGGTAAAGTGAATAAGATGCAACACCAGGAGAGAATATTCCTCTCTCGTTGGTTGAGTGATTTTCATTCCTCCTCTAAAGACTTAAAGAGAGGGAATACCTTATACTTCCTTCTCTTTGCGCTCATATGGGTATTGGGTTTGAGATGTTGCTATAGTGGGGTATATTTGTGTATGATGTTCATAACTTGCTTGTTGGGTACACTTTATGGATCGGTTAGACAAGATTGGCAGTATGTATCAGATATTCTCATGCCTCTAGTTGTCCCTCATTCCTTAGCTTATTAGTAGTTGGACCTCCTCTCCCTTATGGTCGAGCAACGTTACTAACCTTAGGATTAGAATTTAGAATTGGATCAGTTAGACAAGATTGGCAATATGTATTATATATTCTCATGCCTCTAGTTATCCCTCATTCCTTAGCTTATTAGTAGCTAGACCTCCTCTCCCTTATGGTCGAGCGACGTTACTAACCTTAGGATTAGAATTTAGAATTGGATCGACTAAACAAGATTGGCAGTGTGTATCAGATATTCTCATGCCTCTAGTTGTCCCTCATTCCTTAGCTTATTAGTAGTTTGACCTCCTCTCCCTTATGGTCGAGTGACGTTACTAACCTTAGGATTAGAATTTAGAATTGGAGGTAATGAACCACTTACACATCTCTTATTTGTGGATGATGTACTTTTATTATGTTATGGTTCAGCGGAGGAGGGAAGACAACTTAAGGAGATACTTCAACAAATAGGTATCCCTAACTTCAATGGGTGCATCATATAATAAGACAAATGTGCATTTGTCGGGCTTTATGAGCACACTTACATACCAACTTATCTAGCACTATACACCAACCTCATGTCCCTAATGCCTAGCTCATTGAAACAAATAACAATCATCAATCAAGGTTTACAGCTTCCTTGGTGCTATTTGTATTCCCTGTAGGGCCCATAGGGTACTGCTATTTGTATCCTCCCAGTGCATATAGATAAAAATACAAATAATTGAGTTGACCCAGTTCCATGGGCAGAGGCAAAAGCATAGTGAGCAACAGAGATAGAGGTGGCAAAAGTGAAAGCAAAAAAAGCATAGGCATTGGCATTGGACAGCATGAGCATGTGGCTTGGGCATGGGCATGAGGTTGGGGTTGTTTGCTTGTTGGGCTTTGTTGAGCTTTGGCATGTAGTTGTATCGGCGTTTATGCTGATTAGCATGGCATCGATAGATCGAGATCGGTGTTTCGGCATTTCGTTGTTTGGCGCAACATGTTGATGGGTAGAGATTAGCGTCACAATGATAGTGATAATACGAGAATTTACGTATCTATGGCAAGGTGGTTGGTGCAGAGAGACCGGCGTAATGGGTGGTGGAGGCTAGTAGCTAAGTCATGCTAGGTGCTTTCGAATCTGCGTTTTGGGATGTGTATTTGGTGGGGCCATTTTGGTGTCGATGGATATAAAATCTTCAGACCTTCACTACGTTTGTCTGTGCTTCCCTTTCACTGCTATGGAAAGGAATAGGGCGCGCAAAAGCGAGAATACATAGGGATAGTATATAATGCATGTAGAAAGGAGAGAGGATAGGGCGAATCGATCATGTAATCGCATAAGGAGTGGGGTTGACTACTTTATAAATAGGATTGTTATATAATAAGTTTCTATGGTCTAAAGCGGACTACAAGTTTTGTAAAAATGCTCCATAGTGGGAACACATCAAGGTAGGTGGAACGAGGCGCTGGGTTATATGAGCTAATCAGTCGCATCATTGGAAAGGGATCAAGTGGGATCCATCTTAGGCAAGCACATATTTTGAACCTATGTATAAAGCGGGCACCCTGGAATCTTTTTGGGTTAGCACTTAGGAGGTCAAAAGTCATGGTATTATGTTAGGTCCTAGGAGGTCAAAAGGAGTATAATGCGCAACAAACACGTTAATATATCAAGACTAATGTCCTAAATATTTTAGGGCTAATGATATCAAAGAAGCACATAGGTTTAATCGTGTAGAGTGGAATGTGCACACATAGCTGTGCGTATGTAGGTTTGATTGTGGGATGTGGAGTGGAATGGGCGTAGGTTTGATTATATATAGTGGAACGCAGGGACGTAACTCACTTGGTTTAGTTACTTAATTCGATCTTAAGGTGGAGCATTCGGTTTTACAAGTTGAATGCCTATAATCGGCCTAAACACATGGGAGGAATCTAAGTGTGCTCACTGGAGCTGTGTGTAAGAATCCCATTAATAATCATAGCACATATTATGCTTTGATGAAAGAATGTCAAAGATATCAATCATCTTGATGGTTGATAGCATGGGATTTTATCAATGTTCCACCAAGACTCCGGTGCGGGGAGACGCTGGTGCGGGGAGACGCACAGGGGGACGTGTGGGAGTACCCTGAAATTTTAGGGAAATTTCGGGGGTGCGGGGAGTCGTCGAGGTATATAATAATATATATTTATATATTTATATATTTATATATATAAATTTATAATTCAAGTTTATATTCATTGTTCACTGTTCAATGACAATAATGAAAGCATAAAAATATTAAATAGACAATTGAAATTTGAATCATTGATCCATCCTCATCATTCATTTTGATACATACATGATACATCATTCATGACCATGAGCATTGAGATTCGAAAAACAAAAATAAAAATCAATAATAAAATATTCAAATACTGAAATACATTGATCGATATCATTCATCATTCATTGATTCAATGGTTCATCATTCTACAATCTAGTAATCTACATTGATTTAAAAACTAAATTCATCATTCATCATTCTAGAATCTAAATTGAAAGCAAAACATACTAGTATAACTCAAACTTCAAAGTTTCAAAGTTCAAACTCAAAAATAGTTAAGAGTCAAGAGTCAAGTCATCAATATCTAGTGTCGCAACTCAAAAATGAAAAATGCATAGTCAGCACTGAAAATAAAATGATAAATCAGCATCAAGGACTCAATCTCAATGATTGGTCCTCTACATCTATCTGCTGCATGAAGTCATCAGGACCATCAACGGGAATGTCAGTATCCGAGTCAGAGTCACTCTCTTGAGTAACCAATGAAACTCCAACCAAACCATGTCGCAGCTCATCTGGTCCATCCTCATCATCTATCTGTGCACTATCCTCTGGATCCACATCCCATCGTGTTGCCGGTCCCTTCCGATACTCTGGTGTCTTCCTATGTGCAAGACGTAGAGAACTGTGCACTGCAACTAGCTTCTCTGCTCTCCTAGAGGAAAGTCTATTCCTCTTGATAGAGTGGATGAAGCTATATGTGGACCAATTCCTCTCTGCTGCAGAGGAACTAGCAATCTGAGACAATAAGCGAATAGCAAGGTGTTGGATCTCTGGAGCATCATCCCCATGCATGGTCCACCAACCAATGGGGTCAGTCTGGCCTAAATCATTGCGATCTTCCCTTGCATCATGCTTGTTGAAGGGACCACTGAGACTTGCAAATTGCATCCACTGTCTCCTAATTGTTCTCCCTTCTTCTGAACTATACATCTTTGTAATGGCAGCTCGAAATCCCTTTTTGACCTCTGGATCTTCAATGGGAAGAATTCTACCAGTCCTTGCCACATACCATTTTGGGTTGAGTGCATATGCTGCCATGTGCAAAGGTGTATTCATTCGATCCCACCTACGCTGTATAATGGGTCGAATTTGGGTCGTATAGAACTCTAAGGAAGGATCCTTCTCACGAATGGCCACCCTTACTTGATCCAACATAGTATCAAAAGTCTCATATATTTCTCCAAGAGTAGGAGAATCTGTGTCAGTGTAGCGAATGACCTCAACTACAGGACGTAAAAGTGACACCAAATAACCACAATCTGTCCACCAATCATTATCCAATATCTGAATCCTGATTTTCTTTCCTTCCTCTGTCTTTGATTCTGCCCATCTGTTCCAATCTGGAGTTACAACCATGGCCTGCAATGCTGACTGCACCTCCAACATCCTCTCTAATAAAAGAAAGTAACTAGCATATCTGGTGTCAGTAGGCTTGAGGAATTCCTTCCTCGCATGAGACCTGTACATGGCTAAAGAGGTATGGTGATTGCAAATAAACATTTGCACATTTCTTGCAGCTATCACCAAGTTAGATACCCACTCAATTTTGCCAATGTCTTTCAATGCATTATTGAGCGCATGCACACAACAAGGGGTCCAGAAAATATGCCTGTATTTATTTTGAATCATTAATCCTGCTGATCTACACACTGCTGCTGCATCTGTCACAACCTGTACAACATTTGTAGATCCAACCTCCTCTATAGCATCACGAAGAAGCTCAAATTGGAAAGTTGCATCTTTGCGCTTTCCAGAACAATCAATAGCTCTAAGAAAGAAAGGCCCCTCCCTGCAAGTAACTATGATGTTGATAAGTGGACGTTTGGCAATGTCTGTCCACCCATCCATAACGATAGAACAACCTTCCCTCACCCATGTCTGCCTCATATTTTCCTTTTGCACATTAATATTGGCCACTTGCCTTTCTAATATCACTGTCCTCAGCTTATGTTCACCTGGGGGCACATATGAGGATCTTGCTGCTGCAATTGCCTTCACCATCTCCTTGTAGTAAGGAGAACGACTAACATGGAAAGGAATGCCATTGGCAAAAAGAAATTTTCCAATGGCATCATCTGTATCATTACGGTTCAACTTACCATACATTCCTGTAAGAGTTGGTCCCACTGCACAAGAACGAGAACCTGGTGGAGGCATATTTTTCATTTTTCTTTTGGAGCTTGTGGCTTCATCAATATTTTCATTTTGGTGAGCTTGGGCCATGGCATTTTTACTTGAGAAGTTGCCCTTTGCATCTGCTGCCATTTGCATCCTCAAGAGCTCTGATTTTTGCAATATGGTTAATTTTGAACATATATGAACCCCTTTGCCACCTACACCCAAAAGATGCATCTTGATCCGACTATAACTCCCAACCCAAGAATGACCACAAACATTGCATTTCCAATGGCGTGTCCCACCTCTTTGTTTTCCGGGTTTTGGTTGAGTTGAAGAGTCAGCCATTTTGGCAACATATAACAAAAGAGGTTTAGTTGGATTAAAAGTCCCTTTTGCATATTCAGCCAATGCCTTTGACGGGGTTGCAGTTGCAGTTGCACTGGGAGAAACACTCGCTGCACTGTTGCCATGGGTTTCATTCATTGTTGATGGGATTTCAGTTCCAAGAGGACTTTCTGTTTGAACATCATAATCACTATCAGTATCACGATCAGTGTCACTGTGGCTGCTCATGTTGTAATCAACGTTGCAGGCTTGCAGCTTGTTGTGTCACTGTTTTAATTTCTTTTGCAAATATTTTTTTTGTTTTTCTGCCCTGCAAAAAGAGTTAAAAAAAATAAAAAAATCACCATGTAAATTAAAATTTAGAATGCAAATATAGTAGAATTTCAATTAAATACAAATTATTAAAATTTAAAAACAAAAACATAAACAAAAATTAAAAATAAAAATTAAATTTGAGTGACTGTCCACTCAGCACTGTCCACACATTTGCTATTAAAATTATTTTGAAGACATAATTGAAGACCTAATAGAATTGAAAGAAGAGTTAAAAAATTTAAAAATATTCCCAAAATCTGTTAAGTGTTTCACTGTTTTGGAATGGAGTGAATCTAAAATTTATTTTTAAGTTTTTAACCTACAGCACTCTTGTTCTCATGAGTATGACTGTGTTTATTTTTAAGTTTTATAACCTACAGCACCCTAGGCCTGTGGCTTGCTCAGGTCTGAGATTTGCCCCTATCCTGTGGCTTTCGTAGGCCTAAACTTGTCCTTTGACTGTGGCTTCCACAGGGGTACTGCGGCCCTAACTTGCAGCCTTCACTGATCCAAAATCCGACCTGTATGACATACTTTGCACAGTGATCAAAATAACCCTATCTCAGGCACATATAGGCTATAGCCCTTACAAAAATCAATCTGATAGGCTACAAAAGAGGCAAAAATTAGCTCCAGACATGCCCTCAAGGGTGCTTCAAGAAACTTGGTTTGCTCTGCCTTTATTCTACCTCAGACCGACGTATAACCACAGGAAAGAAAAGAAAAATAAAGCCCAACAAAACCCTTGAAAACTCGGTTTCTTCTTCAGGTGATCAATGCTGCCCACAGCCTCAGTCAATCTCATATTGTTTTACAAGATAATGCAAGATAATTGATGATTTTGGAGGGCAATCAAGTGCCGAGAGTGGGGCCGACTTGCCCTTAATCACATGGAGCAGACCTTATTTCACATAAAAATATAACTCTATAAATTCAATTTTTTTAGCGCAGACTTTAATCCTTCTTTTGAAGCCTTTAAAAATTATAAATTGATTGAAATTAAAGTTTAAAGTCTGTTTATATGTCCATGATATTTCCATTTTATCCTAGGAAGTTCAACAAGAAGCCTACGAGCATTGGAAAGGTTTCAATACCCAAACCCCAAGTTCCTATCAATCATCAAAGAAACTAACAAGATGAAAAATCAAAATGCCGTTGTAAATTGGTAGCCAGTTTCGAAAGACAGGTTATCGTAACCACATCGCTATTGACTCTTGAGCCTGTAGAGTGTTTTCCGTCTAAATAAATTGTGGACTTAACAGTAATAAAATCTATTGGGGACTGTTGATGGGATAAAGTTTAAACTAATAAACAGCCAGCTACAGAAAATTTAAAAACAAAATGAAAAACGAATCAGGTGAAGAAGAAGGCACTGCAGATTGAGAACATGTGGGCACGCCGGCACGGGTAGAAGAGATGGAGAATGTAGCCAAAGGTTTAAGGAAAGCCAGCGGAAGTTATAAACTTATATAAGAACTGTCGATGTGGTCCGTGGATGACATATGTGTTATCGTTTATAGGCTTTAACGACTACCTGGAGGTGGAGCCGCACAGCGTTGGGTTTATCGTTGCAAACTTCAGTCTTCAGTCTTCAGTCTTCAGCAAAGGGACGCAGCACGAACAGCAATGGCTCAGCGTTTCAACGTTCAGGGACCTGGGAAAGTCGGCGTTGGAATGCAAGGCACTAATGAAATGTCAAATGAGCGTATTGCCTTTTATTAGATGACTTTTAGGTTTAGGCTTTCAGTTCTAATTTTAATTTAAAAAAAAAAAAAAATTAATTCTTTTGATTTTGATTTTTAATTTTTAATTTTTAAGTCTTATTAGGCAAATCTGAAGGGGGGACGCCCAAGCGCACCCTTTTTGGGGAGTCTAGACTCCCCACTGAAGGGGGACGCCCAGAAGCACCCTTTTTGGGGAGTCGCGGGGAGTCTAGACTCCCACACTGGGGAAACGCACCCCCTTGCGTCTCCCCGAGACTCCCCAAAAAGGGTGCGTGGGGAAACGCACCCCCAAGAGACTCCTCGTCCCGGGTGCGTGGGGTGCGAGGGGTGCGTGCACCCGACCCTGGGAGTCGCGTCCCCGTGGAACACTGGATTTTATACAGTGATTTGGTGGGATCATATAATGTATCATCTAATTGCGAAAGATGGGTTTCGGGAGTAGGAGTTGTGTGTCGGGGTTGGGGTGTGTGTGTTAATGGGCATAAGTTGATAGATGAGGTTGATAGTGTGACACTCAACTCGGTTGGTTGGACTTTCGAGGACAGGGCATTTCTTTTGGATTTTGGGGGATTGGACATGGGTGATTAATGGGTGATTGAAATGGCATCGGCAGATCGCAAGATTTGTGGTTTGGCATTGTGACTGAGTGGTGTGTTTATAGGAAAAATTGACATTGTTCATGGGTAAGGTTTATGGTTGGGCTCTCAAGAATTGGGACATTTGCGTAGACATTGGTTGTGGATGTGAGATGGGTAGGTTCGGTAGCTTGGGCTGTTGGATGGCTTTTTCCATGAGACTTAGGGCATGAGCATGCAACTTGGTTTGAGCATTTGTTGTGGGCAGCATCAAATGAACCAGGAATGGGTAGATCAATAATATTGATATAGCATTTCATTGCCTATTGTCAGTTAAAGTTGTAGCGCCCCTACCAATTTGAGAGCTAGAAGCACCACCAGCATAAGGAAAGGCAGCAGAGTGAACATCAAAAGCATAGGTGGAGGCATAGGTCGCATTCTAGCTAGCTACAGTTGATTACTTTGATCCAAAAAACCCTATTGAACTGATCCTTGGTAGAGTATACCATGCCAGTGGACCGAGTGGAAGTAGTCGAACTTGAATCAGTTTACGCAGAATCAAAAGCAGCATCCCTTCGAGTTTTATCATTAGTATGTGCTCCAACCAGTGATGTAAAGCATAGCCTGTTGTTCAAAGGAGTTATGTTCCAATATCTGTAAGGGTTGCTAGAAGGTACATTCCAACATACATACACGCTTGTTCCTAGAATTGATATGGTGTACCATATGATATTGTACCAATAATCTTTGTTCCAAGAATACCAGTTCCCACATAAGGACATGTTCTTAGAAGTAATGCAAAGGCAAAGGCAGACACAAGTGTAACATATTGCATCGCATCACCAAATATGAAGAGATGCAAACACAGATATATGATGCGTAAAAGAATATAACATCTAAAACACCCAAACATAGGACATCAGACGATCATATATTCAAGAGAAGATAGCAGCTACCCATGGAAAGACTAACAACAGCTACACATATACCAGAAGAGGTCCCTCACATGCTAACAACATATAGTAGGCAAAGGTATGAGAGGCATCAACGAAAGAGGCAGTTCATTACCTAGTATGAGTTTCAGTGCCATACGCAAGTGACCCAGCATACCTTCTTTAGGTTCAAATCTGGATTCTGTTGTTTACCTTGAAGAAGCACCAATAAAAACGACATCCACTTCAGCAGAATCTAAGTAAGAAGTAGATCCTGCAAAGGAATTTATTGCTTGCTTGACCTAATCAAAGTAGAGCAAGGATGCGTTAGCATACTCAACTGCTAAGGAGAGGAGGCACAAGCAGTGGACTATAGTAAATAGTAAGGGAGAGGTACCAAGTCATTTGTACGCATCGGGCAAGGTATTTACAACCAGAAAGTTAGTCATACACGACAGCCATTTAACTCCTGCCCACATACGACCACAACTTCTGTAAAGGGAAGTCCTACGTTTCACTCACCTTAAATCGCCATGCGGAGTAGGCAAGGTTACATTAGTATAGTCAGTAAAGAAGGAAAGGAATAGTTAGAACACGAAAGTCGTAAAGCCAAGGTGTTCTCCTGTTGTCAATCTTCTTAGTTGTTGTCTCCATTAGTTGTAGGGCGAAGCAAGGCATTCAGCTAAGAGCAGCAGCAACTACAGCATCCCATCTGAAGGTCAAGGCCGGGAAAGCAAGGCAAGCTGGAGTATGGAGTAACAACCCAAAGTCCTTTCCTACAGTTAGTAGTGAGTCACCCTCCCCGACTAACTAACGATACTGAACTGATCCATGCCTATTATGCAAGCAGAGAATACGGCTTTGACCTGCAGTAATGTCTATACTGAACTGATCCACAGCTATGAGGCAATACGATAGCAGCAATGACTATGATAGCAAGGACCCCTAAAGACCCCTAAATAAAGACAATCTCCTGGGGATAGGATCTGCTCTCTTCGCTGCAGGATAAACCACTTACACTCGGTCACCTGGCACTGGGTCTTTGTATCAATTAGGGACTGAAAGCAACGCACTATTCCTGAAAGTTCAATGCTTAATACCAGCTGCAGGTGTAGAAATTATAAAAATTTAAAGGAAAATTTATACACCTACAACAAAATATCCAATAATTCCTTCATATGTAATATAAATCATGAGAAAGCCAGTATCGTGCAATTGTAGAAGACACTAATAAAAAGGCAATCAATAATTAGGAAACTTAGGCAACCAATGTGTAGATGCTACGGATCCTATTGTCAAGACAAATAGTTATATGCATTACCATAAACCAGTGCAACTCAAGTTTGGAGTCTCTCATAAAGGTGATGAGATCCACATTGTAACCACTATGCTTTTCAATAAACTGGCCGGCCATGTCAGGTTAAAAAATAGGATGAACATGCTACTCGTAGCATGGATACTCACTTTCAAGAATAGAAATAATAAAAAGGGACTGAAATGGAAATGGACAGCGAAGTGCCCAAAAGAAAACAAGACTCAATGTTGTCATTCCAGAATCACAAATTCAACACCATCTGACACTCTGCAGCTACTGTAGTTGCAGCAGCCTAAATCCATCTTAATTCTGGATCTACCAAGCGCCGAGAGGGATCAAATCTCTTTTCACTCTAAAATAGGTTTGCATCTCAAGAGATTTGATCCCTCTCGATCCAGAGTTAAGATGGATCTAGGCTGATTTAATTATTGATTATAATTACTAATTTTATGTTTTTTATTTTATTTTAGTTTGATTTTATGTAATTTGAACTAGTCAAAAATGTTTTATTGATAATTATAATTATTAATTTAATTTTTTTTATGTTTTTGTTTTTATTTTAATTTTTATATAATTAGACCAAGTCAAAATGTTAAACAGGGCACTACATTACAACATCTCTACCATACTGGGCTGGAGAGCATCGCATCAGAACAATTTTGTTAGTAAAATAGTGCAGTTCCAAGATGCATTGAATTTAATCGGAGGCATCTTTCAGCAAACTGCACAGTAGGTGGCCTTCATCAGCAACCTTAGATGTCCTTTCCTCTAGTACCTCAGTTATGTGCTAGACTTCTAACAGTAAACAAGTGTTATCCTGGTTGAACTGAATCACAGCTTTCTTATCAATATTTTGTTCACAAAAATTCAGAAGTAGACAGTGAAGGAAATGTTATCATGTCACAGCCTCATTTCAGATATAAATCGTTCATATTCCAATTCCACAGCTTCCTTTTCTTATCCAGAAGAAAAAAGGCTAGAAGACCATAGAGGAGTACCCAAATCTCTCATTAATGAACCTCGTGATGGAGACTCAAAATATGCACTGCCCAATGGAAATGATGGTTGTGCATAGTGCTGATATGTAGTAATCTTGTCTTGGTTTGAACAAAGATAGCTCATAGCATCACAGTTTTGAAAACGAGGAATCATGCACATTGCCTAGCACTCGCTGAGACCTATGTGCCCCTTGTGTGCAACTACATGATTCTGCAGAAGGCAGTGGCGTCTGATATAGACCATAGGTGCAATATAGCTGGCAGACTGTTGAAAGTACCTCCTTGCAAAGGACTGACACTATGGGGTGGCATACCAGAACCATTCTTATCAGAATAAGGACTATAAGGAGATGATCATACAGGCTTAGTTGGAGGACTTCAAGATGGCTGTGCATAATCACCAGAATGGACAAGCAATCTCAGTGGTTATTGCTTATCAAAATGGTACAAACCTTCTGCAGGTCCTGCTCCAGACCCAGAAGGAAACCATCGTATTACTCTTACAGCTGAAGTCTTGCCTTCCAACCTGCAGCCATTTCTATGTGCAGTAGCTTGAGCAGCGCAATGGATGTTATAAAATTTTACAAAACCATAACCTTTGCTTGAACTGTTCACATGGTGTAATATTCCTAATTAGTCATGGCTAATTGGAATATTCGATTTTGCCCAATTTTTGCCTTCTATAGTTATTTATAAATAAAAAAAGTGAGGACGGGGGACATAACTCACTTTAAGAATAAGAAATCACTTCCTAGTAGCACAATGTTGTGACTTGAGGAGCCAAGGGGGCCAAATGGGGAGGCAGAAATGGGGCCCACGCAGACACATGTAGGAACTGCACAGGAGGGAAGAACACATGGCAAGAGGGGAATCACGCAGGAGGAGGTGAGCCTAGGGATTGTGAGAGGCAGAGGCTATAAAATAGAGAGGAGCCCCCTCATTTTGGATCATTCAGTTATGTGCATTTTGAGCTAGTCGTTTTGACTTCTGAGCATGCTGGCTATTTAGCTGGTCTGTAGCACTGTTTAGTGCATTGAGTGTCTCCGTTCGGAAATCTCACCCTTAGCCCCGGGGGACTTCGAGTGCCTGCTCGGGCAAGGTATTTCCATCGGTATTTCAGTAGTAGTTTTATCAACATTTCAGCAGCAGTTTCATCAACATTTTGGAGGACTGCGCAGCACTTGGAGAGGGACGCAATTCTTTTTTTTGTTGTAGTGTTGTATTGGGGTTTTGCAGGTGGATTTATGCAGGGAGATTGAGCAGGGGTCCAGCTCTTGTCTCATTGGAGGATTTTTGGCAGGGTTTCGGGCAGTGTTTCAGGCAGAGTTTAGAGGGGGTTTCTTCAGTGGCAGCGCAGAGCATTGAGGAACTGTGCAAAACCCCAAGAGGGTGTTTTTCGGGGGTCGGCCATTCCAGGAAAACTTTCTAGGTTTTTCTGGGTTTCTTGAGTAGAGCCCGAATCCAGAGTTTCAGCTTTTTCTAAGGAGGGGAGCAGCCCCAAATCATCAGTTGTTTTCTAGCAGCAGCAGCAGCACAGCAGCAACATCCACGCAAAGAGGCCATTCTTGTCATTCTGAGAGTATTTCTTCACTTGCCTTGTGCAAGTCAAGGTGCCATCTGTCTAATCACCTCTTGTACTCATTTTATTGCTCAATATAATAAAATGGCTTAGCATTTCTCGCTACATTTCTAGTGTATCTGCTTATATTTCCAGTTTACATCATTATATGATGTTCCACTGTTATTTTATCACTTCTGGGTTATTATATCATCTGCACATATTTGGTTGGATTTTTTGCTGGGGTTTGAGGAATATTCTGGGTTAGGAATATTACACATGGTCCACTAATGACTTTGGCTTCAACTATTCTACCAAAAGAAGAGAACAGCTTAATCAGTGGTTCCTCTTCCAAGGTAGGAGGTAGATATCCCACATATACATTTGGGTAATCAATTTGTTTACCATGATTATGTTCAAAATGTGATCCCAAACCCATCTGGGAGAAGCAAGGACTGTCAAAACTAGAATCCAGACCCACGTGTGAAGAGTAGGGGTTGTATCCATACGGATGAGAACCTTGTATAGAAGGTCTCAAATCCACCAACCTTCCTTATCCATACGGAAGAGAATATACGCCACATATATGGAACCTTGTATAGAGGTCTCAAATCCACCAACCTTCCTTATATCCATGTGGCGTATATCCATACATGAGATCACTATTAGTTCCATTCATATATGCCACATCTACAGAGGATTAAATTCCAAGGCTGATAAGCTGTCAAAAGATGCCCTTCCATTGCAGGAAATCACCCTCATTGATCAGGAATTTAAAGACAGTGTGCACATCTCACAACTGACAAAGTCATCTTTTAATTATTTTGGATATTCAGAGCAGGACTAAGGACCCAGGTCCTCATTTTTCTGATATTTACAGAATCTCTGAAGGCTATTTGTAACAGAAGATTGTACTTATTGAGCTGTAAAGGGCTACCCTGTTTGCTCTATTATGCTTAATTATGGCAGAAGACTGTAACTATGTCAAACAAGAATTTTGTGAAGGGAGGCTTACGGCTACCACTTTTTGGCTGTAGCCGTTTGGCCAATTCTATGCATATTCTGATTTATTTTTTTATTTGGAAAAAGAAAACAGAACAAGATCAGGCGCTCATAAGTCTCTCATACAGTTGTACAAACACTATTAACTAGATAAAAAAATGGGTCTGACTAACAAAAATTTGCATGCATAATGTGCTTAAGTTATTAAAATAAGTTTTCAGGAATTTCTCTTGGAAAAGCAGATAAACAGCAGAAGAAGAATAATTGCAAGCAAAACAATTGGATCAATCATTCTGAAACATTTTTCCAATGAATTAGTTCAACCATCAAACTTAGTTTCAATCAATCAATAAAATGTTCTACTCAAAATAGAAACCTAATACTTTTGGCAATGCCTTATGGCTGAATGAAAAACTTTAATTGTATGGGATGTGATCCTAAAAATCTACACCAAATCCGCTAAATTTTTGATATGTTAGCCTAATATCTCTTCCTCCTACCAAATCAGGTTTTCATTGAATGTGGATTTGTCTAGAAAAAGCTATGGATGTGTGATCACCATTCCTAAAAGTGACAATCCAAGTATCTACTTCTTATAATACCACTTGGTATGAACCAAGTTATCTAAAATAGCCAGAAAAGAACTATGCCTAATATAGGTGAGAAGCACAGATCCAATAATGATGAGTTGCACAACCCCAGAGAAATAAGAACATAACTCTAAATAACCCATGTAGATAACAGTTTGAAAAAATCACAGCATTTGCGTGACTAATAATGTATACTAATTTATCAGTGATTAAGTGGCCAACCTACATGATTTATGCATTAGGTTCAGCTCAAAACAGCATGTTCTTCTAACTCCACAGTAAACAGGAAGATAAAATTATCTTTGTTGAAAAAAAATTCTTAAAACAAGGCATTTTGAGGCTCGGATGAACACTAAGTCACATGACAAGTGGACACGGATCATGAAGGACACATGGGTACGAGCATCCAACACATGACTCGTCAACCCCAGAAATAGGACACATCACACACAAGACATGTTTGGACTCTCAAAAAGGTGATGAGATTCCCATTGTAACCATTATGCATTTCAAGCAACTGCCCAATTATCTCAGGCTACAAAACAGGATCAACATATTAGTCATAAGTATCACAGATATTCACCTTCAAGAAGAGAAAGAATAAAAAGGGAATGAAAAGGCAATGGACAGCTAAGTGCCAAGACACCCAATGTTGTAATTCCAGAAACACAAATTCAACGAGATCCAAAGCAACACTGTGCGCGTATTATAACTGCAGAAACATCGGAACAACATTGTTGGTAAGTAGTGTAGTTCCAAGATGTATTGAATGTAACTGGAAGAATCTTTCAAAACACTGCCAAGTAGGTGGCCTTCATCAATAACCTTCGATGTCATTTTCTCTAGTACCTCAAAGATGTTTCTAAATTTCCACTAGTACAAAGTGTGTATCCTGGTTGAACTAAATCACAGCTTTCTTATCAATATTTTGCCCGCAAAAATTCAAAAGTAGACAGTGAAGGTAATTTACCTTGTAAAAAATCAATCAGAGATTAATTACTTCTGTTCGATATAGATGCTCAACTTTTAGTCTTAGAATGAAATATTATATATCCGTGAAATGTTCTCATGTCACGGCCCCATTTCAGGTAAAAACCTTTTGTATTCCAATTCTACAGCTTTCTTCTCATATCCAAAAGGAAAAAGGCTAGAAGGCCATGGAGTAGTACCCAAACCTATCATTAATGAAGCTTGTGATGGTGACTCGGAATATGCACTGCCTTATGGAACAGATGGAGGTGCATAGTGCTGATATGTAGAAATCCTGGATTGGTTTGGAGAAAAATGGCTCATGGCATCTGCTGAATGGACATTTAATTTTGACATCGAGAAAACATGGACATTCTCTAGCACTGGTTGAGATCTAGGCGGCCCGTGCATGCCATTAGATGAATCTGCCGAATGGAGATCATATGTATGATATGAAGTAGCTGGCAGACTGTTGAAAGTACCTCCTTGCAAAGGATTGCCACTATGGTATGGCATGCCAGAATCATTGTTATTAGAATAAAGATTATAAGGAGATGATGATACAGGCCTAGTTGAAGGATTCCATGATATCTGTGCATAATCACCAGAATGGACAGGCAATCTCGGTGGTTGTTGCTTATCAGAAGTGTAAAGATCTTCTGCAGGTCCCATCCCAGAGCCAGGAGGCCATCCTGCCACCCTTACAGCTAAAGTCTTGTCTTCCAACCTGTAGCCATTCATATGTGCAATAGCTTGGGCAGCACATTGGATGTTATAAAATTTTACAAAACCATAACCTTTGCTTGAACCTTTCACATTGTCCCTAATAACTTTGGCTTCAACTATTCTACCAAAAGGAGAGAATAGCTTAATCAATTGTTCCTCTTCCATGGTAGGAGGCAGATAGCCCACATATATATTTGAGTGATCAATTTCTTTACCATAATTATGTTCAAAACATGGTCCCAAACGCATATGGGAAAAGGAAAGACTGTCAAAACCAGATTCCAAACCCACATGTGAAAAGTTGGGGCTGTATCCATGCAAACGAGAACCTTGTACAGAAGAGGTCCCAAATTCATGACCCTTGCTTATATCAGATGCTATTCCAGCACTTCCATTTTCTATGCATTCCAAACCTCCAGCTAACCATGACAGATAATTGTCTCTGAGACCCAGTGGTTGAGTGGACTGTCTTGGAATCACAGACCCACTCTTTTCGAAAGAAACCTTATTTATCTCAGGTCCTATTCCATCTTTCCCACTTTCTGGGTGTTGCAAGCCTCCAGTTAACCATGACATATAATTGTCTGTAAGACCCCGTGATTGCGTGGACTGCCTTGGAAGCTCAGACCCACTCTTTTCAATAGATACCTTCCTTATCCCAGCTCCTACTCCAGTATTTACATTTTCTGGGTGTTCCAAGCCTCCAGGTAACCATGTCATGTAATTGTCTGTAAGCCCCAGTGGTTGAGTGGACTGCCTTGGAAGCCCAGACACACTCTTTTCCACAGACATTTGCCCAGGTACTATTCCAGGATTTACACTTTCTGGGTGTTCCAAGCCTCCAGCTAACCATGCCATATAACTGTCTGTAAAACCTAGTGGTTGAGAGGACTGAATTGGAACCTCAGACCCCCTCTTTTCCGTTGATACCCTCATTACCTCAGGTCCTATTCGAACATTTCCATTTTGTGGGTGTTCCAGTCCTTCAGCTTGTGCTAAAGATGACATATAATTGCCTGTGGAACCCAGTGGTTGAATGGACTGTCTTGGATACCCAGAACCACTCTTTTCCATAGATGCTGCCAATTTCCCTGTTCCAAGTTCAAAGCATAAATCATGGTCATTAGTAATATCCACTTTTGTGCCCTGCGATGATACCTTCTCTAGACTTTTCATTAGACTTTTCTTCCTCACTGGACAAAAAGCCTGCAGATGACCTCCCTGCCCACAAAATAAACAAAGTTTGATGGTGCCTTTCATTTTTCCCAATTCCTTTAGTTGAGCCCGTTTGAGTTCATTGCTTTCTTCTTCTACAGGCACAAGCAATCTTTCAACCATAGTGCAAGCCTTCTCCAGAGCATTCACATCATCTGCCTCTACCATAAAATGCAAGTCTTCATCATCTGATGGGTCAGGTCGATCTTTCCTCCCTGATCCTTCCTTTTTGGATCCTTTCCCTCTTAGAAATATCTTAGCCCCAGTTTCTTGCTCCATTCTTTTCTTGTTATTACCACAGGGCCCTAAGATAAGCCCAATGAAATTGTACCCAGGGTATTCCTTAACAGGTACGTAAATTTTTTTGTGTGGCTTAAAAATGACATTTTTTTTTAAATCTGCAGGTGGCCATAAAGCAGGGTTTTTTGCATTCAACCTTGCAATAGTCATATCTCTTTCCTGTATGAGCTTTTCTCTGGTTCTAATCTCCCTTGTATTCATTCTCATCCCCAATTCGTTATATATAGGCTCTGGTGACGGAGATCTTTTCCCATCACTTGATGGAACAATAACATTTCCAGTCCGAAGTCTCTGGTTGATCATAAAGAGCTTCGAATTTAGTTCCCGCACTTCAGCATCTACATGACTTAACTCCTTCATAAAATCTGGAAATTTGCTTTGCCCTAGAAATGACATTTTTGGTTCCTCTGTATCCCATCTTGATCTCTTCTTCTTACCACTTAACTCCGTAACATCTGGGAGTTTTGTTTTCCTTAACACTGAAATTTTAGGTTCTTCCGTAGCCCATCTTGATTTCTTCTTCTTACCACTACATCCACCTTCATTTGTTACTACTCCCTCTTCGAGCGTAGAATCCCATCTGCTGCGCCTTTTTTTACCAGAGCTTCCACCACTTTCATGCGTCTGAGTTGCCTGTCCATAATTTTGCCAGTCTGCTGCTTCATCAGAGGACAATAAAGTGCCTGCACTCTCTAAAACTCCTTTTCCATTGATGACATTTTCTGGAACATTTTCTGCCTTTGCTTTACTTGACGGTGTTTCCAATACATGAGGTGAAGCTTGATTGAAGGATGGGCATTTGTCCTGTAGACTGTCGATGTCTTCACTCTCATCAAAATAACTGCTCTGTTGCTGCTTTTCTGAGCCATCATCTGAATGAGAGGGACTTATTCCTCCGTTCTGGTCAATTTCAGTCATAGCTTTTGGAACTGTGGTGCTGCCTATTTCAGTCAAAGACATCCAATGAATGAGGAAATCAAATTTTATCCAAAATGAGCAAGCAGAAAATATAATAAAAGAAAGAAAGTATTAGATGCAAGCCAGTCACGTCCGATAAAAGATTAGGTGTGCACAGACATTTTCTAGTTTAGTGAAAAAACATTGGACTTGGGCTCAAAGTCACTAAAAAATATAGTGGTGAAAAAGAATTTTACCTGTTATATAAATCCGAACTTTCAAAAACCCAACAATAGTGCATTGGTAATCAAAAGGAGTCAACAGAGATGGGATGAAATGATCAATGCAAAACAATTACAAAAATCCTCATATGTAGAACAGGATTAAGCAATATTAAAACTCCACCCTGTTTTGCACTTTGGGGTTGTATGCTATTGCTAACCATAAATAAAACGATTTTAAAGGAAAAATTCATCCCATTTTGTCAAGCAGCCCACAAGATAAGCATTTATTTTCAAGGAAGCTGGAAGCCTCCCTCAATAAAAGCCCAAAGGGTGAACAGAGAAGTTTACATAAATCAGGAGTTTGCTTGGGGTTACTTTGATGAGGATAGACAAGAAACCCCAGGTATCTGTGTTGCAGGGGCTCTCCTTTTTCTCAATTCTCATAATTATTCCACTGGAAATTATGTGTTGGCCATGCTTCCAATGATAGAGCTGAATTTTATAGTCAATTGGTGCTTTTAAAACATTCAGTAGACAGAGGTTTGGAAAACTCCAAGTCGTGGGAGATTCCAAAATAATCATAGATTAGGCCAACAGGAACTGTAGAATCCAAAATATAGCCTCATCTCCTATTACGAGCAGGGTCACAGAGGCAAGAAGTCCGTTTTCAGAACACTCTTTTAGCCACATCTACAGAGAATTAAATTCTAAGGCTGATAAGCTGTCAAAAGATTATCATTTTTCTGATGTTTACAGAATCTCTTAAAGTTGTTTGTAACAGAAGATTGATCTTATTGAGCTGTAAAGTGTTATCCTGTTTGTTCTTTTTTGCTTAATGATGGTGGAAGCCTGTGACCATGTCAATCAGGACGGTGTGTGGAGGCTTATGGCTACCTCTTTTTGGCTGTACAATTTAGGCTAAGTCTATGTATATTCTGATTTCTTTTTCTTTGGCAAAAAAAAACAGCATTAGGCACTGATATGTCTCTCATGCAGCTGTACAGACACGCATTAACTTTGATCAAAAAAGGGATATTACTAACAAAAAGTTTACATGCATAATGTGCCTATGTTATGGACATAAGTTTCCAGGAATTTCTCTCGGAAAAGAAGAATAACTGCAAGCAGAATAATTGGATCAATCAATAAAATGTTTATCTTATGACACCCTGAAATATATTTTCAGTGAATTAGGTCAATTTAGTTTTGATTGGTCAATTAAAAGTTTTACGCAAATTATAGACACCTAATATTTTTGACAATTCTTGACAACTTGATAAAAAAACTTAAATTGTATGGGTTATAATTGTAAAAATCTACACAAATTCTGCTAAAATTTTGATATGTTAGCCTGGTATCTGCTCCTTCCAGCAAATCAGGTTACACTGAATTTAGATTTGTCTATAAAATATTTTGGATGTGTGAACAAAGAAAGGATTTTGAGGCCCTGGTGAATAGCAGTGTTTTAAGCCTATTTATCTGACCTCTGATGAAAGAATTGCAAATCTTCCTTTTGGTTATCAACTTTTGTGATCACTGATTAACCCAAGATTCCAAATTCATATATCTGAAATGCATTATGTGCTCGTATCAGCTACTGTTCCTTAATTGATCCATGTTAAGACAAAAGCGTGGATGCATGTTGGGACTACTCAAAATCAAAGAAAAAAGCTTCAGCTTGACGGTGCATTGCCTCTACAAATCTAGAATGCAAAAATATAATAGATCAATTGTAGAACAAAAGAATCCCGATTGAGTTTTCATTCAGCAATTGTTGATAAAACAAGGGCACTGTTTGTGAAAATTTAATAAAACATCCTGCAGACCCAAACATAAAATCTAAATAGAAAACTTATAGACACCTAAAAATAATATCCAACCATTCCTATTTAGGAAGTAGAAAAAATAATGAAAACATACAGCATCATGCTATAGAAAACACAAACATGAAGAGAGAAAATCAATAATTAGGAATCAGAAAAGTTAAAATTGACCCAGAACAAAATGTTAGGCCCACATCGGGAGTCAAAACACCTTTATCAAGTAAAACAGTATCCATTACCAGAAGCTAATTCAGCTTAAGTTTGGACTCTCAAAAAGAAGGTGGTGAGATCACTATTGTAACTATGTTTTTTAAGAACTGACCATTTCAGGATACTAAACAAACTCAGTATATTACTCATAAGTAGCATGGACACTCACCTAAAAGGAGAGAAAATAAGAGGGAACAAAATGGCAATGGACATCAGTGTGAAAAGAAAACAAAGTTCTCAATGTTGAAGTTCCAGAAATTCTATTTCAACACTGTCCAAAGCAACTTTCTCGTGTACAGTAACTGCAGGAACATCAGAACAGTTTTGTTAGTGAGTGGTGCAGTTCCAGGATGAAATTGGAATAATCTTTTTGCACCCTTCAAAGTGGATGGCCTTCATCAACAACTTTAAATGTCATTTTCTCCAGTCCCTCGGAGATCTTGCAAAGTTTCCAATAGTTCACAGATATGTACACTGTAGAATTGAGGCTTCTGTGATCCATCATATTTATAAGAAGAGTTTCGGCGTAAATCACATCAAAAAGACCTTTGTCAAAGGTCTTTTTGATGTGATTTACGCCGAAACTCTTCTTATAAATATGTACACTGGTTGAACTAAATCACAGCTTTCCTATCAATATTTTGCTCACAAAATTTATAAGAATACAGTAAAGGCAATTTACCTTGTACACAGATCTGAAAGTAATGATTTCTCTTTAATATAGGAACTCAACTTTCTAGGAAGAGTAGGCAGGGGAGGAGATGAAGGCAGACAAGGAGGAAGCAGAGGGGAGGGGGGCGATGAGGTGGCAAAGAGGGAGGGGGAGGTGAATGATGGAGAGGAGAGGGGGAAATGAGAGGAGGTAAGGGAAAGGATGAGAGAGGAACAAGGGGAAGGTGGGGAAGAGAGGAGCAGGAGAGAGAAGAGAGGGTGGAGAGAGGAGGAAGGGTAGGAAGGGTAAAATGTGAAAGGAAAGGAGAGTTAAGAGTACAAGTGAGAGGAGTCAGATGGAGGAGGGGAGGAAGGTGAGGGGGAAGCGGGGTGTGTTGAAATTTGATGGCTAAAAAAAAAAAGTTTCCTACAATCCCAACCCGGTTTTAATTTCACCTTATCACTCTCATTCGGTTAAATGCCCTTTCCCATAAACATACATTTAACATATAGAATTCTGGAAATGAAATTTTCAGATTAAAACACATGGAACTGTCAAAACATGCTGAAAATAAATATGGACATAACCAGACCAGCAACACACATAAAAATATACACAGATTTTTGGTCAACTTAGACCCAAGCAAAACCTCTTCAATCTTCTCCGAGGAAAACATGTTAGAAAGCTTTTCTAATTTATTTATCTTTCAAGTTCAGGAATGCAAACAAAACAAAACAGCAAAATACAACTTATCTCTTCAGACCAAAACTCCTTGAAAACCGTGCTCAATTTGCCTCGATTTCCATGCCTACGTGAAGCTGAAAATATGTATTGTACGGATATGACTATACAGACTGTGTTGTACGGACTCTTTACTGACTATACGGATTTCCGTATCGTTGTACGACCTATACGGATTTTTTTCAAAACACTTTTCTCGAACGGCATACAGCTCACAACATTCAATGTTATTCGTACCAATGTGGAAAAAGTCGAAGTCGGGATTAAATCGGCAAGGGTCCAAAAGTTGAAAAAGTCGTTAAAGTCGGGAGTTTTTCAAAAAAGTCGGCAAAATTAAACGGCCAGCCAAAAAAATCAAAAAATCGGGATTTAATCGGCCAGCCAAAATAATCAAAAAATCGGGATTTAATCGGGATTTATTCCCGACTTTTTCCACACTGATTCGTACTGTACCTTCTACTGTTTTCTATGCCTTGATTTCCATGCCCAACTTTGCCCAGAAATCACTCCTTCAGCTTGCTGCAACAAATTTATCCTTCATAACTCTTCTCCAACTCTCAGCCTCCTTTATCCAATCTGCTCATGAAGAATGAATGCAGTCTCTCTTTTCTTTTCCCCCTTTTGTTTCCCTAAATGACTTTTGGGCAACCCTAAGATCTAATGGCTCAGATTCATTTAGATCAAGGGATAAGAATAAATGTGCATTTAATTCTCACTTTCTATTTTTTTATTCACCCATTAAATAAAGTACCCACATTGTACTTTATGTCTAAGCTCACTTTTCACTTTATAATTTAACATTGACCTTACCACTTATAAAGTCACTTTCACTTTATAAAGTCACACTAAGAAAAAAAATATTTTGGACACTTTTCCCTAGGTAGAGACTAACCCATGGAAAACCACTTGTCCAAGGTACATTAAAAATCAACAGGGTGGTGTGGATGGGAAGTGGCAAGAGAGGAGAGGAAGGGAAGGTGAAGGTGAAGGGTGGAACAAGTGGTGGAGAGGAGAGGTAGGGGATGGGTTAGGGATGGCAAAGGAAAGAAGGGGAGGCAGAGTTGAGGCGCAAATAGGAGTGAAAGGAGAAGGATAAAATGTAGAGGGAAGGGAGTGTTGGGAGGAGTGAAAAAAAGAGGGCAGTAATATGGGGATGGTGAAGGTAAGGGAAAATGAGGTGGAGGTGGTGGAGGAAAAGGAAAGGTCAGTGAGAACAAAAGGGGGATGAAGGGGAAGTTAATGGAGGAAGTAAAAGGGGGATATGATTCCACAAGATAGGATGCTAAGGGGTTAGGCCATATTCCACAAGATAGGATTTGCTTCTTTGTGGAGCGACATGGTGCTTTGAGAGGGTGCATATGTTAACCATACTTTTTGGTTGTTAGGTCATTCTTGATCATTTTTGTTGCTTATTCATCTTGGTTCTTGTTTTGGCATGGAAAAAAGAAAAGTTGGCTAAGAAAGTGTGATATTCCCACTTAGCAAATATTGCTAAGTGAAAATACAATTTTGCTCAATTTTGACATTTTTGGTTTTCAAATTAGGAAAAGTGGGTTGGAGGACCCACTTGCAATTTTTGGCTAAGAAAGGCTCCAACATAGGGGAAAAGAAGCAAATAGAACTCCTACTAGATGGTGGGGGCCACCCCAAAAGGGAAATACACACCCCTTAGATAATTCGCACTTTTGGAGGGAGAAAGTCAAGAGGGAGTCGAAGCATGGGTCCCATATGGAGAAAAGGAAGCTCAAGGATAAATAGGGGAAGCATGCATCATTTTGGCGATTTTTTTTGCATCTTTGACAAACAAACTTACCTAGCATGCTTGAGTTGTTGAGCCAAATACACGAGCTTTACGAGGGGAAAACTCAACTCGTTATTCAGTCGACTCCGAGTGCCACCCATGGATAACCATTGTCGCATTGAGGAGTTGTTCCAAAGGTATTTCTACAGGTTAATTCGTGGCATTCTGGAGCAAGTTGGGCATAGAAAAGGGACCACACATTTCTAAGGAAAGTGAGCTATAGAGTAGCATCATTTCCAAGAAATTAGGTGTACATTCCCTTGGGATCTAGCAATAATTTTGCAGGGGATTTTCTAATCGCTAGAGGGGCTACATTGCAGGACAAATTTCTCTCATCTAGGCTAGCACAAAAGTGACCGGACTAGCCCTGCACAATCGTTGGTGAGGCCCACTCATTGTGAGGGCTCATTCCGAGATATTGGCAACTGAGTTGGCTTGGAGGCATAAGAATAATTTTGGGTGAAATTACTCAGCATTTTTGAGGACTTGTGTAGCAGAATTTCCTGGGGGTTCAAATTATCCAGCTGGTTGAGGAGCACGCTATAATTGGGATGAATTTCGAAGGTTGGAATAAGGCCCAAACCTTTATGAGTCTTAGGTTTCTTGGGGTGAGGCCAAGGCTAATTTTTCAGAATTTTCTGAGCACTCTAGAGGAGCCCAATAGCAGTTTCTTTCCAGCCAGTAGTTGTAGATTTCTAGGACCAACGTAGAAATAGAGGGGAAGTGCTTCCTAGCAGTTGGACAACACAGTTTCTCACCTGGGGTTGCCAAGCTTGCTTTAGCAAGGCCAGGTGCACACGTTCCATTCAGATTTGTACCTTCCTCTTGCATATATAATAAAATGGCTTAGATATGCGCAGTTTTTGGTTAAATTTGCGGGTTACTTATTGCATGTTGGGTTTCATGTGTTGCATCTACAATTTTTGCCTTCTTTATCATTGTATTTCCTAGTAGGAATATTAAAATGGTATCAGAGCAATAATCTTGGCTCAGCGTGTGGGGAACCCATCATTCAATGACACCAGGGGACAAGCAAAATATCACTTACAGGAGACAGAGGCACAGATGCAGAGAAAGAGAGCTACAAATTACTCCGGCCCAAGAGGCCCTTGAGCAGGAGGTTGAGAAACCAGACATGGGGGATAATCTCAATGACAAAGCTAAGAGAGATGAGGAGTTTGCCCAAAGCCTCTTGAAGGCTATCAATGATTTGACCAAGGGTATTGACGAGTTGGGACAGTAGAACAACAATAATAACAAGGGTAAGGGCAACCAGGGAGACCTCCATTTGGGTGAGGGTTTAAGCACCTCACACCACCAAGCCAAAAACCCACAAAATACACCTCACATCTATAGCACACCACCCAGGTCGACTATCCCTACATTTCTAGCATCTGGTGTTGGAAGGCAGCAACAAGGGCAAGAGGATATGCCCATGGGAGATTACTTCGCAAAGTTCCAATCATATGGGCTTGATTTTAGAGAATCCATCACCTTCGAAGATTTTTGCCAACTCGAGAACAACAACAAGAATAAGGGGTCAAATGGGGGAGCTTATACTGCAGTGGGAAGGTTATTCTTCCCAACTTTTGATGGCTCTTTTAAGAGCTTAGCCAGGGTGTGGGTTGAGAAGTTGGATGTCTATTTCCATCTTAATCAGATGACCGAGGTGGAGGCAATTAAGATTGCCACTTTGCACTTGGAGGGAGAGGCTCATGATTGGTGGTTCTATGGATTGGCTACTCTAGGGCATGCAGGTGTTACTGCCTATGAGGAGTTCACACAGAGGGTGTTGGAGCGTTTTGAGAGGAGAGACCCTGAGGAGCACTTCGGGGCGCTGACACGACTCAAGCAAACCGACAATGCCAAGACATATATCTACGATTTTTTGAGGTTGTCAGTGATGGTGCAAGATTTATAGGAGGCCAAAAGAGTTTTCATGTTTATGGAGAGGTTGGCAGAGCCACTAATGGGCTTGGTGAGATCCAACAGGCCCACCACTTTACAAGACGCAGTAGGCAAAGCCCGGGATTTGCAGAATGCGCTTCCCAGGACTAGAGCGCAGGTACCCGCCACACCCATGTTTCAGCAAAGAGGCAAGGACACTAGATCTCCACCACAGCGTGAGACACCGACACGTGGGAGGCTGGATGAGGAGACTAGGAGGGACCTCCAACAAAGGAAGCTATGCTTCACCTGCTAGGAGCCTTAGGCCCCAAGCCATAGGAGCAAGGCCCATTATATTGAGGTCTTCTCTGACATTGACCCTGAGGATGATGTAGAGAAGGAGGCAAATGGAGATGACAGTGGGCCACATGAAGTAGGAGGACCAACACCACCACCACCTGTGAGAGCACCTTTCACACCGTCTGGAGGACTGCTTGCTTCATTATGTGGGGTTCCCAGATATTTGAACTTGCAGATCGAAGGCACCGTGGATGGGCAACATGTTTCAGTATTGGTGGACAATGGAGCTACCAACAACTTTATTGATGCACAGATAGTACAAAGGAGGAGCATTCCCACGAAGGATTTTGAGGGCTTCTCAGTACTTGTGCTAGGAGACAGGACCATGTAGTGCACGCGATACATTCCCTCTTTGACAGTGATCATGGGGAACTATTCAGTGACTGACCACTTCTTCGTGGTTGATGTTTCGAACACCAATGTGGTGATGGTTGTCCAATGGCTCTATTCTCTCAGACGAGTTACCACAGATTAGCAGAGATTGGAGATGGAGTTCACGGGACCGAATGGGCAGTTAGTTGTGTTGAAAGTCATGCACTCGTATCCACCATAGACAATTTCAGCATACAGGATGTTGGCAGACCCGAGGCATGGAGACATTGAGTGGGCAATGGAGCTAAGGATTTCAGAGGTAGAGGTTCAGCCCCGACCACCACATCCAAACATTCAGGCCATCCTAGACAAATATCTGACAATGTTTGGGGACATCCGACCCGGGAGTCTACTTGACAGGGGGATTTGAGCACACCATTGAACTAGAGACAAGGGTACATGCAGTCATCACAACCCCATACAGACATCCCAAGGCCTATCAAGATGAGATTGAGCGAGTTGTTCAAGAGTCACTAGCATTGGGGCACATTAGGACCAACTCTAGTCCCTTCGCTTAATCAATTGTTATGGTGAAGAAGGATGGTATGTTGCGGATGTGCATTGACTACAGAGCTCTTAATAAGAAGACTTTGAAGAACTGATACCCCATCACCCGCATAGATGAGCTTATGGATGAGCTTAGAGGAGCCAAGTACTTCTCTAAGACAGACCTACGTTCGAGGTACCATCAGATTCGAGTGAGGGATCAAGATACCCCTAAGACAGCCTTCAGATGTCACTATGGCCACTTTGAGTTTTTGGTTATGCCCTTTGGGCTAACCAATGCACCTGTTATTTTCCAGTCTTGCATGAACCATGTGTTCTGCAAGCAGTTGTGTAGGTTTGTGCTGGTGTTCTTTGATAACATACTAATTTACAACAGGACGTGGGAGGAGCACCTACAACATGTGGAGGAGGTGCTTCGTATTTTGAAGAGGCAACAGTTTTATGCTAAGTTGTCCAAGTGTGAGTTTAGGTTGATTGAGATGCTCTACTTGCGGCACATTGTTGGAGAGGATGGAGTGTGGGTGCATGAGGAGAAGACTAGAACCATCCAAGACTGGCCAATCACCCGAATGTGACTGAGCTGAGGGGATTTGTGGGCATTTGCACATAGTACAGGAAGTTCGTAAAGGGCTTCTCACAGCTAGCAACACCCCTCAGATTTGACTAAGAAGGGAGCATTCACATGGATGGACAAGGCAGAGACAGCATTTGACCACCTCAAAAAGTTATGAGCAGTTGTCTAGTGTTAGCTTTGCCCGATTTCACACAGTCGTTCACCTTGAAGTGTGATGCGTCAGGTGAGGGCATTAGCACAGTATTGTCACAGGGAGGCCACCTGATAGCTTGCGAGAGTTGAAAGCTCCTTAGTCATGAGAGACTGTACTCTATCTATGACAAGCAGATGTTGGCCATTATGCATGCATTGACCAAATTCTGATAGTACTTGGTGGGCAAAACAGGTTTAGAGTGAAGACTAATCATGACAGTCTTCGCCACTTTTTGAAGCAAAAAGGCCTCAATGAGAGGCATCAAAAGTGGGTCAGTAGGATTCAGACCTGTGATTTTGACATAGAGTATGTCAAGGGCAAGCAGAACGTAGTGGCAGATGCCCTATTCGGGAGGCCCGCGACACCTTCACTCATGAGCATCTTCCATGATTGGAAGGCACAACTTTTGGTGGAGTACTCCAAGTATCAACAGGCATGTGAGATCTTGGATGGTACTCATGGGAATGAGCGCTACCGAGTGATGGATGATGTCATTTAAAACAAGGGGCGTATATATCTGGTACCTAGGTCAGAGATGAGAAAGAATTCGCCATGCAACACATGAGTCACCACTATCAGAACATTAAGGTTTCTTGAAGACTTACAAGACAGTGAGGGGGCGCTTCACTTGCAGGGACCTCAAAGGGGATGTGTTGAAGCATGTGCAGGAGTGTGAGGCCTGCCAGAGGAACAAGGGGTAGTTGACCCATCTTGTTGGGTTACTGTAGCCACTTCCCATTCCTAAGGGGAAGTGGGAGAGCATATCGATGGACTTCATTATAAGGCTCCCTATGGTGAAGGGTCGTGACTGTATATATGTGGTGGTGGACCGATTTACGAAGTACGCCCACTTCTTTTTTATCCCCGCTAGGTACACCGCTTCGCAGGATGCAGAGCTATTCTTATGGGAAAGTTTTCAGTTGCATGGTCTCCACAAGACCATAGTCAGTGACAGGGACAGTTGCTTCATGGGGGCATTGTTGAGAAATCTAGGGGCAACAACATAGGATGATTTCTCTTTCATGATAACTATTTGTGGTGTATTTTTACTTAATTAGCTTCTTCTTGCACTTGTTTATTATTAGTGTTTTTCTTCATCAAATAGCTACCAAACCATAAAAAACAATGAGACAATAGGACACAAGATGTAGGCGATCAGCGAGAGCCAAAATCTCTCCAACTTGAGAGGAAAACCCACCAGAATTCTTTCTCTTCTTATAGACCTTCAATTGATAAATTCCAAGACCTTTGACCCATGACCAAGGCCCTCCAAGACCAAGTCAAACCTTGCTTCTAGCAACTTTTGCAAATCTGACCTCCAGCATCTTTTTTTGCAACTTTGACCTACCCAACATCTTCTTCTACAACTTTGACCTGCCCAGCAGCTTCTTCTGCAAAAACCCTAACCCTAACACGTGAGAGAAATAATGATGTGTTTCTACTCCTTTCTTCTTCGCTTGGGTAGATTCTCTCTCCTAGAGAATTCGGCTTCCAAAATAGCTCTTCTTGATGACCTAACTTCACTTCTACAACTCGGCTTTACTGCAGCAGCATGAACCCTAACTCCTTCGCATGTGTGGAGAAAAGTAGCCCAAAACTAATCCCAAAAACTCAACTTCTTCTTCTTCCTTCATCCTATTCTTTTTTGCGCTTTTTCTCTTCCTTGTGATCAAACTTGTGTGAGTGAAGTGTATCTTTCAAATGAGCTCAAAGTTTTCTTTATATAGGCTTCTCAATGAGTCGAATTGCTCCTTTAGGTCGACTTTTCTCTTCATGTAAGCCGACTTGATCTTTGTGTCATGACAAGGACTTGGAGGTGACTTAATAAATTTTCTTTTATATATGTAACATACCCAAATGGGTCTTCAATACATGACAATGACTCAATGACTTTATGACAAACCTAGAAGCACTCAGTGGGTGCTTGACCTATAAAATAAATTCTCTTGAGCATGAAACTCATGCCTCAAGACTCACAATAATAAATTTATTTTTCTCTTTTCATTAAATACATAAAATTGTAATTACATATGTCATTATGAAGACCGAACCTAGTTACATATTTCAACACTCCCTCTTAACTAGGGAGGTATTCAAATACATGTACGATACTTGGATATTTTCTATTTGAAGAATTTTCATAAGAAGAGTCGGATTGGTAACCCATCTATTTAGCATCATATCATCCAGCATTGTCACAAAGAAAGTCCTTGACTAACAGCTCTATCTCTCCACAAGATCAAAGCACAATGCTAGTGAGACCAATGATTTATAGACACCTTCATCATTGTCTCTCAAGGAGCATACCCCACCCGGATTTTCTCAAGGTATGTCCTTCCAAGACTTCCAGGACTATTCTTATCATGGATTCCCAGTCCTAAAAGAATATTGGTCCTCTACAACTACTCTTATCTTGGATGCCCTACCACATCCTCAAAGAGTATCAGATGTCAGATGGTTACTCAATCCTCCATTCTTTCGTTTCAAAGTGAAGACAAGAATGATGTGTCTATCTCTCCCTCTCAACTAGGGAGGACATACCCATTCCTATGAAAGGAATGTACCCCAATTTCCCTCTTGTCTAAGCTCCCTCTTAACCAGGGCCTTGTTTCCAACTACAGCTTTCTTCTTTAGTGGAGATCATGGGACATTTGATTGCTTGGTGAGCTCCTCCTTTCAATGTCATGAATTTCATCTTCATTATTGTGGAGCCTTCATCTTGTAGGGCATCGACAATTCATCACTTTACTCAAGTTAGTCATGTCATCCTTCCTTGTCTTGAAAGTGATATTCTAGTCCACATCTGGCTTTCCTTCATACAACTACCTCTTCCACGTCATGTTTCCTTAAGGATCTTCCACCCAACTAGATGAGTGCTAGTTCTAAATGACATCTACAACTCTCTTTCGGTAGCCCTATATTAACCCATCCAGATGTTGTAAAAATATTAGATCAAAGTTACATTTTGTGATGGCCTTTCATCATGACATCTTGCTTGCCTGCAACATCTTGCACATTCGAAGGCACATCTCCAAAACTTCATATGTCAAGGGTCTCCTTTTTCTTTACAGGGCTTATCATGGTCTTCTTTTCCATGGAGATATCGTGATCAATTCTTCTAGTTGTCAGAGGTTGACTTCCTGTAGTTGTGTTTCCCACGATCTATTATTTCTTTCTTTAAATATTGCTCCCCAAGAACTTCTGTTATGAAACCAGCTCAAGAAAAGATAGGAAAGATAGATAAACGCCTTAGAATTCAACTTCTTCGAGGGGGCAACCTCCTTTACATTACATAAATGAACAATTCTTGGATGATTCAAATGACAAAACCTCATTTCTATATATAGGAGTCTAAGGAGTCACAATATAACCCATCCGACCTTACAATAATAATATAAAGCCACAAAAATAACAATAGAGGGATTCTATGGGACACAGTAATAACAATATGGGGATAATAGAGGCACAACAATATTAATAAGGGATGCAACTACAATATTAATGGGGTAATCACTAGTATTATAGGGACCCAACATGCCCCTCTCCTTCAAAAAAGTGTTGTCCTCAACGCTTGAGTAGCTCTGAATGCTTCTGTATAAAATTCTCATCCTCCCATGTGGAATCTTCAGCGGATAAGTTCTTCCACTTGATAAGATACTTTGCAATTGATCAATTTCATAGCTGCCGAGTTCTTGTTTCTGTGATTGCTTCCGGTTCCAATATAATTTTTCCTTCCTCATTAAGTTCTGGCAATATTGTTTGAATTGGGAGCTTGTCGCCTATAACCTTCTTTAAACATGAAACATGGAAAACTGGGTGCAATCGAGAAGCTGCAGGAAGCTCTAATTTGTAGGCC